>WOVY01002343.1:0-81964 GCA_013436015.1 Rhipicephalus annulatus
GTTTTCATTGAGTGATTGTGAATCACTAGAATTGTTGCGGCACTTGGTGGAGCCTATTTCAATCGCGTGCTTCTATACGTCGCCTCTGAGATCGTCTTCGACAAAGTGCGATCCCCAGCGTTAACACGACACCCAAAATTAACACAATAAGACAGGGCACACGAACGCCGACGCTTGGTAGCTTAGCCTTCAAATTTATACTTTTATTTCCACCTTACCGGCAAAATGTGCGCACTTCACAGGATCTCATAATCTCTGGGTGGTTCTTTCAGACCACAGACAGAGATCCACTAGTGCGACTGCAAGGATGCGATTGAGTGTAACTAACTAAATTACGAGCACTAAATGATGACGTTATAGCTTTACAATATCTGGGATTCAACGGATCAAACCGCGATATGAGTATTAGGGATGCCGTAGTGGAGGGCTCCGGGAATTTCGACCATCTCGTGTTCTTCAGCGCGCACTGAGTGGAACTTGCATTTCGCTCCCACCGAAATGTGACCCGTGACTGGTATCGAGCCCGTGACCTTCGAGTCAGCAGCTGATCACCATAATCGCCACGCCACCGCGGTGGAGGATGACGTTATAGCTTACACCTCATCTTTCTGCGTGAACTGACCCGTGTATTGTGTCACGCCGCTTCGAGAAGTAAGTGCTTTGGTAAGTTGTTTGCATGCCCACTCATGCAGTTGCGTATGTAAACGGCATTTTTGTAGAGAAAGGTTTCTTTTAGCTTTGTAAGAATAGAAGCAACCATTTAGTTAGAGCGGGAGGCATAGTTAAGGAATAGCAGGATATTCAGCTGTAGAATTTATGCAGTCATTATTTAATGTTCTCTAGCCCCTCTATATGTTAGGCAAAGAAAACAGGAAGGCCATAATTGAGTCCATGAAATCAGGGTCACCGCTTCAGCCCGCGTATAGGCATTCCAAAACTATTGTTCTGGGCTGAAAAAAGAAAGAGCATAACTGGAATGACGCTCAATCTATCATGTCACGCGCAGGCAGCCTATCTAGGTTTTTTAGGGCAGATCGATGACGAGACAAAGAGTCGTTCGATATGGAGGCACCACGCTGAGTGCACAACGTTGTGGACTCTTGCCCCTTTTTTTTCTAGCAATCTGTCTTTTGCTTGCTCCACAAAAGCTTGCCTATTTTTGTTTACCGGAAAGCCAATGATGTCAGCGAAGTTGTTCCAGAAGGCATCCGCCCTCTTCACTCGATCCACTCTACGGGCCACGCCTTGTATTTCTCTTTGCTGCCCGCGTAAGTGTCGCCATCAAGGCTGGAGGTTCACTTTTATTCGTCAAGTATTTGCAATCCTGCACGCAAAGAAAAGAATCTGTCTGGTATGAATTCATGTCCGCATCATAAAAGGCTGTGTGATATGGCTGTTCGTATTGTCCAGATCATCCTGCTTTGTTCAGAAAACGTATGGATGCTATACGAGCGGCTACTTTGCGATCTCAAAAGTGCTGCACGGTATATAAATTGAATCTTTAAAAAAGTGCAACTTAGGCTGTGGTTGTTCCCATTACTATGCCTAAAGGAGATAATTAAAACAAATTCTTCTAAACAGATGTTTCAGGGCTCCGTCCAAGGCTATAAGGTCAGTTTTGCGACGACGCAGTTTAAGTATAAGGCATCAGATGCGTGCTCGTGGAATTCAATCACGTTTTAAACTAACCAATAAAGCTATGGTGAACATGAAAAAAAAAGAGATACCAAAGAGAAAACGAACGCCCATTTTCAGCGGCAGTTTCTCTAGCGGCATTTCGACTTCGGTAGCGGCATCTGGGACCACCTGTGGTTCGAGAACAACCACTGTGATTAACACATTGAGAAACGCATTTGACAGCTCATTGCACTCCTTCATGACCGCGATCATGCGAGGGACTACGTGCAAACACACTAAGCACAAACATGTAACCAATACTTCTGAAACGCTTCAGCGCATTGTCGGGTTGAAACCACAGCAAAATACAGGGACCGCACATTACAGCTTTCGCTGGTTAACCGCTTGTACGGAGTGCTCGTGCGGTGATTTTTTTTAGAGGACGTGTAGAGAGGTTTCCTTAGTTTCCTTGTCGTATGCGTTCCTGTACTTGCTAACAGAGGGCATGTTCTAGCCATATATATCTTCAATGCCATGCAACAGTACGGAGAGAGAGAAAGAATAAAAGGAGGAAAGGCAGGAAGGTTAACCAGAAATTGGAACATACGGTTTGCTACTCTGCACAAAAGGAAGTGAAAATGGGGAACAAAGATGGGAACGAAAGCGAAAATCTCTTATGACTGCTGGGCGCAACAAAGTGGGCGAAGTTACACAAGGGTGATTTGAGATGTGCGGGAACAAAGAACACCTGATGCCTGCCATGATGTGGAGCAGAGCTTGCCAACGCACGTTGGCATTTGCGCCATCGAAGGACGATTAGCGACCACTCTCCTTTGGGGCACGTTGTGCTTGTGTAGCATAAGCGGTGTTCTCACACACAAAAAGGCGGGCGTATCGCAATGACCATGCCCGACCATAGCCCAGGCTATTGGTGCTCTCAGACATCCAAGCAGCGGATGAGCGCCCGCCGTAATGAGCGGACACAACCAGGCGTAATCAAGTCCGGAGGGTAATGTCGTTCTGTGCACCACTACCTCCATGGTTTAGTTCAGAGCTTAAGTACGTCTTTCGATCCCAGAATAGCATCGACAATATGAGAGGAACATCGGCCTATTCTTGCTGTCCTTCGTACAATGCGAGCCGGATACATATAGGTTTTGTACGAGTTCAAATAACACCACGAGCTTGTTTTTGTGCACTGCAACCTTAATGACACTTTCTTTATAGTTGTGAATGAAGCAGTGCAGTTGTTCAACAACTATGTTAAGAAAACAAACAAAAAGAACACGTTAACAAAAACACACTTAGGCCATTTGACTAAGCCCTTTTTCAAACAATGTGTGCAATTGCTTCTTGTGAGAGGGATTTCTTCTTTTTTAACTCTTCACAACTTTCTGCATTTCTGGCTTGTTTCTTTGTTCTATTCGTTTACTCGCTTTTGTTTTGTAATTTGGATGGCTTGGTGCATACCAGTAATTGAAATGAAATATCTCTCTCAACATTAGCATCACAATTACGATCATTATCACCACCAGAATCGGTCTTCGGTCGTCAGCTTCATCATATGTACTCATGGCAAATGCAAAAAATTGCGATACCAATGTGTGCAGTAAAGACAAGGTTGACCGACGAGCACAGGGGGAATACGTTCCGCGAAAGCCATCAGCAATCTTATCGCAGGCAAGACTCAAAGCAGAATTAGCTTTGCGGAGAAATTGTGCTATCTTGTTCCTTTATTTGTAAACATTCTTGCGGTGCGAAAATGTATTGAAGTCATGGTTCAGGCACCACGTCACTAGCTTTGGCTTCTGGTGCAGCTACTTTACTTGAATATGGTACTTCAGCACCCCACTAGAATATTACGTAAAATAGTGTGTACATGATAATGCACTCTGGTGTACGCCTACACTTGCTGTTGGCGAAGTTGGTGATCAATTCCTTGACATAGTGGTAAGGAAGGCTTAAAGCGTATGGATACACTGAAAAATGACGTTGCAGAGGTGAAGTTACGGACGATAGCTTTTAAACTAGACAGCAAACTATAACGAATTAACCACCTGAAAGCTTATTGAGATATGAGAAAGAAAGACGGAAGAAAGAAATGTTTAAAAAAGTGTTAAAAAGTGTTCCAGAGCTTGCGCGATGACAGTGATAAAGGCGGAAAGCCTTCGATGGCGCATCATTACTGTGCAATGTGCATTACGTGCTGTAATTTGACTTCTCGTTTCACGGGCCACAAGTTCGCCCAAATAAACATTTCAATCATTCACCGAATTCACCTTGAAGACGGTGACTACTCTCTTTGTTCACGTCACGTACACGTGGCACATGCCTATGCTCTGCTAGGAGCTGTTTGGCACGTATACAAGCTTCCTGTAGTTTTGTGCACGACGGGCTTCGCATCGAACACTGGACAAGCCCCCTGCTCGGAGCAGCTGGACTTTTAAAACAAGGACACGGAAACATGAACTAGTGACTGAAAGTGTGGCAACAGCGAAGCGGAAGTAGCGAGCGCTTCCACAATCTAAGCCGCGATGTATAGCTTCGCATCATAACTCCATGCGTCAACACATATTATGGAAGGAAAAAAAAACACCGTCTTCGAAAAGCAGTCTCTAGCGGCTTAGCTACAAACTTGTCCAAGACAAACAGATTGAACATCCAACGGCTCTCCCCTCTTCGCCGCGAACCATTTTTGTTACGAGGGTGGTGTGGACTTAAGACATGACATTCCTTGACTTGTTTCGAACTGCTTTTACGGGTACATGCGAGCTTTATTACTTGTATGCAGCTTCTTTGATTTTCAATATTGATTCTTCAATATTTGATTTTAACCCACCAGATTGACTACGTAAGAAGTGGAATTATCGATTGTGAATCACAATGGGCCGTGAAACAGTCTAACAAGCAATTTTTCTCAATACGACAGCCCTACACAAGCTTAAGGATACAATATGATCAGCTAGAGTGAAAACAACACAAAAACAAACGCGCTAAAAAAAATAAAATCAACAAAATTAGCACATAGGGGAAACGCCCACAAAACTGAAATAAATATATTTCATTCATAATCGTGACCTATAAAAACTGCGCATTTTTTGTCGTATCCTGTCTTTATAACATGAAGATAACCAGACACTTTTTTCCCTACAATTTTCTTCAAGATTGAAGTTAGCTTGCCTAAAGCCTTTTCCGGAGCCTCACAAAACTGGATAATTTTTCTGCATGATGAATTTCACACATCTGTTGTATTTGAGACTACCAATTGCTTATCACATGTCCTGTTTTTGTTTTGTTTTGTACAATTATTGTTTTATTCTAAAAAGCTGCTGGCAGAGTACAGAGAAGGAAAAGAATGCAGGATAATAAAAATGATAACTTTCATAGGGAATGAATCTCATTCGAACCTTGATGACTTTGATGTATTATATTGTTCTGAGATATTTTTGAGGCCACATACGGGAAGACCTTAGGACAGCTGCAGGCTAAAAGATAATTTTGCAAGGGAGTAACCTGTATTATAGGACGAACAAGTCTGCTAAGTCTGTTGGATGACGGTGAGTAGTTGAGGGTGAGTTTGAAGAAAACGATTGAAACAACTAAGATGAAATTTGACAATTTGACGAGAAAGAAACCTGCGGTCCATATTGATGCCTTCGTCGAAGATTAAAAAATTTTCCTAATTTCAGTGCAAATGGGGCTTCTATTACCATAAATAGTTGATAAGAAAAACATTGAGAAGAGAAATTGCGTTGGATTTGACTGCCTAACCTTCGCGATGATGTATTTTTAAATGAATAAATGAACGTAAAAAAGAAAATTGTGAAATATGAAGAGTGAAATTGTATGAACATTCAGGGAAAGCTTGTGCGAGAAAATATAGTCTGTAACTAGGCTAAAAAAATAATAAGAAGGTATAGTGTGTTGCTTTTCATGACGCTTTGCAACTTACTCTTAAAACTTACTTTTAAAACCACCTCGCCTAAAAACCGGCAGAAGTTTCAAAAACATGATTAGTTTCAGTTCTGATACATTTTTCTGTCACAGGCAGGGGCCTTCTCCTGATACTCTTTTTGTTGTCTGACTCTCTTTTTGTATGCTTTTCGTACAAATTCTATAAGCAGTGGCCTCAGATCTGCCATAAGCTACGTCGGAAAGCCCAAGCAGGAACGTGTGTTCAACATTTGTGTGAGGAGAGTGGACTACGCTGAAGTTATAAAGTTTTTTGAAACTGCTGAAGAATTTCGGACTAAAAAATGTGTATGAAAGAACGTCTGTGAGATGATGTTCAGTGAAGCGTAATGAGGAAATTGGAGTCAATACTTCTTTGAGCGCCGAATGTTGTAGCAGGTGCTTTTAGGACTGATTGGTCAGTATGCGACGTAATCCTTTGACAAGCTGCACCGGATGAGTTGGCACGCGACTCTAGCGGCAGTTAAGCTTTCTCATCACGCTCTGTACTCATATTTTCTCCCGGGACTTCAACTTTTACTCACACGGTTTTTTGGAGCACAACAAAATATGAATGGAGCCTTAGTCTCATTATACAGAAGTTTTCTATTTTACTTCTACACTGTCTGCAGTCGAAATGTTCAGCCGCAACTGAAAGGAAATTGTATACAGGGTTTAAGAAGTTTACGTGTGAACGCACAAAGCGGTATTTGGAGATCAACATAGTTCTGTCCTTCTAAGACATATAGAGGCACGACTTCATCCGTGTAGTCCGGATTCTTTGGAAATCGAAAGACAGGTAGTTTGGGGATGCGGGATTGGGACAAGTATGTTGGGTGTGCCTTTGATTTTCAGAGTTGAAGATATCTAATGAAGAGAAAAGAGGGAGAAGTTTGTCATTCAGGATTTCATGTCGTAAATAGCGTTGCTACTACTGGTATTCAATCACATTTTCGTAGCTCTTATTGAATGGTGAAGGTCGGGTGCTTCCCCCATAGCATTAACACTAAGTTGCATTACACGTAGCGAGGCTTCGCGCAATTTTTTTTTTGTCGCTAAGCACTCTACAGAAACGACTGTGCTTTGCATTCAGGGAATCTAAAACTTTCCCCCTCATCGCCGTGTAATGTCGCAATGAAAGCAGCATGCCGAATACCGACAATGCTGTATAAATAGAAGCTGTTCCATGAAGTTTTACATTATACGACAACGCTTGCTTGGCGCTCCATGAACGAGCGGATAGGCGCACCTATCTTTACCGAAAAGGGAATGACCATTCCTAATTTTATGACAGCTTTAGAACGCAGTTACCTCATAAAGGATAAGTGAGCTGGCTTGACGTTCAATCAATCAATCAACCAATCAGTTGATTCAATCAGTTGAATCAGTGTCCAGGAACAACTGTAAGGTCTCATTGCAGGCGCACGCAAAATACAACGACAGCAAATAATAATAATATAATAATAATAATAATAATAATAATATAAAATAATCTTCCAGTTTCCCTTATATACGCTGAATCCTGTGTTCTCATGCACTCGCGTAAATTTTGAAGTTGCACTGAGGTTTCTTCGTCCCTCTAAGCTCCACATCTTTTCGATAAGAAAACTACTGACAAGTTGGCAAGGCACACACCCGCAACCCCCGACCCCCATATACGCACGCACGCACCCACACACCCACCAACACACACACACACACACACACACACACACACAAGCGCTTACGCGTTCATATTTATTTTCATATGCATTTGTATGTACGTGCGAGCAACACACGCACAAATAAAGTATAAGAAAAAAAGAGGAGAATGAATCCGGTTATTCGAATATCGCAGAGTAACTGTACGCACGCTGACAACATCGTTTCTATGGAAGCCCCTTTAAGCATCATTACGGCCTTTTCACTGCATCTTTTACATCTCTTCTCCGGTTACAAGCGGTCATGTTCGCGAATAATCTAATATTATAGAACCAAACATCATACCCCTGCTTCTTAGTAGTCCACACTTACTTAGAAGGCTCAAATTTCAGGTTGTACAACGATTTTCGCAATGATAAAATCACAACATGTAAAATAGGCTACGACCACTGTTTTCAATGCGAAGCATTTCTTAGGGAGCTTCGGCGACTTCGAGCGTACTTGTCTATCAATATATCTGACCCTTTTCGTTAATGGTATCGATATCGGTATGACATAACATGACTGTATGTCTAGCATAAGTGACTAGTCATTAAATGAAAATCATGTCATGCATGTCATCAATGTAATGATTTACACTTCATGGTCTTGCTGCTCTTGCGGTAATTTCGTTCACATGACATATATATTGCAAAACTGGTGTGGTATGAGATGACCGCATGGCGAACATTAGAGACAGAAAATATCTATCTATCTATCTATCTATCTATCTATCTATCTATCTATCTATCTATCTATCTATCTATCTATCTATCTATCTATCTATCTATCTATCTATCTATCTATCTTCTGTCTGTCTGTCTGTCTGTCTGTCTGTCTATCTATCTATCTATCTATCTATCTATCTATCTATCTATCTATCTATCTATCTATCTATCTATCTATCTATCTGTCTGTCTGTCTGTCTGTCTGTCTGTCTGTCTGTCTGTCTGTCTGTCTGTCTGTCTGTCTGTCTGTCTGTCTGTCTGTCTATCTATCTATCTATCTATCTATCTATCTATCTATCTATCTATCTATCTATCTATCTATCTATCTATCTATCTATCTATTTGGCGTTACGTAATTGAGTGCGGAAAGAAAAGAAAGCATTCTTTAAATATTGTTCGGGAGACGTAAGCAGTTTAGGCAACAGAGCTGAAGTTTTCTGATAAAAAATGCTTATCGCTTAACCCTCTCCCCTTTCCGAACACATCATATCAATGCCAATTCTTTTTATCTAGTAAAAAGGAATATTGAGCTCCTTCAGGCAAAAAGATGCACGATTTCGAACGATCAAACCGGACTCGATGACGCAACTGGTGGTTTCTGTAATTCAATCTGCCAGAGAAAACTCGCTGTCGGTGCCAGCCGAGAGAGACTGAAAACAATAAAGTAAGAAATTAAAAGAGAGCAGGACAGCGAATTGACTTCTGGGCTAGAATTTATTTCTCGTCTTTCTGTCGGGGGGCAACGAACAAAGTTGTGGAGGATTTGTTTGCTTTTAGACAAGGGAGAAAGGTGGTGGAGCCACAAGACAGCTGTGTCTAAAATGGCGAAGTTCGTAGTCAAGGCGAAGCCTGGTGCTGACACGATAGGGTGAAGCGTGGAACAGAACAAGGACTTTATTAAGTCTCCGTTCTTGCACCGTACAGGCCTGGCTCATATTAGGTCTCGAAATTTAGGTCGTTTCGTGTTTCACTCAATGTTCCCGGCGCGACAGGTCGCTGGGGTGAAAACGCTGTTCTGGGTGGCGTGGCCTTGTTCGCTTCGCGACAGTGTGCGCGGGTGCTATGCGAATTTCGTCAAGCATACGCTTAGTCACGTCGTAGCCTGGGCCGAAATTTCTGTGATTCTTCTTTACCGAAATATTTCGCGAATGTTAGGAATGACGTTGAATAGTAAAGGTTGAATAGTGAGTACAACGATTGCATGTATAGACTCATTAAAAGCATTGTTGTTGATGAAATAACGAATATCTGAAATTAGCCATCACTTAGGCATTTTAAGCCAATATTAACAGGCATTGGCCATACTATAGTGAGCACTAGCGAACGTTCCCACTGTTTACAACGTTCTGGTAGTATTCAAGTGCATAAAGTAGTTTGAGTCACGTGACTTATTACGAACACTTAGGCTGCACTGCTGGGCTGCACAGGCGATAGTTATAGCGCGAGAACAAAACGACGACACAGAGACAAGAAGGACACGAAAGACACGATTGTCATGCCATACCAACTAGCCCAAGCTGCCACACTTCTAAACTACAACAGGGCCTCAATAGAGGTCAATGTTATTCTTTAGACCTTCGTTCTTACTTTGCAGTTTTGTAGTGTAAACATCCACCATTTTTTAAACAATGTTCTCGTGTACTTCCACTCTAATACACGGGCTGCCGAGGTGGGGATTCGAACCCGGGAGGTTGCACTCAGTAGGAAAATACCATATTGCTTCCAGGCAGCGCGTTCCAGCGATACAATCTTCTGGTTTTTTCTATAGTTACGTTCCACCGCGTTTTGTCATCTTGTAGTCTACCATACTGAATATACGTTGGGCCAAGTTCATATCCGGGGGACATTCTTTTTTCGCAAAACATTTCCTGCATTTTGTAACTTTTTCGCAATCCAAAACGAGTGGCGACTTCTGATCGGCGTTTTCTTGTGGTGAACTTACGGGCAGCCGTCGTATTGGAGAACTATTCAGGTACAAAAGCACACCAATACTGGCTCTTTTGAATTTTTTTTGTGAAGTAGAATGGAGATGCACAAGCCTGTACGACGTGGACACGAGGTGGCGCAGTTACCCAATGCTGTGGCCCACAGAAACTTCGGCATTCCTTACAAACTGACTTGGCACTGCAATCTTTCCTGAGCAGATCATTACTTTTTCTCAATGTTCAATATCCAGGAAAACTTCATCATACATCACTCCTAAAAAAGCGCATTTTACCTCGAACATGCAAAGTAGTTGCATTGTAACAACTAGAGCAACATTTTTTTCTGTTTTATTCCGAATAAGCTAAGTCTCAGTTTTGCATTGTAAAGGGGCACGAAGCTAGCGCAAGTGGGTGAGCTGACAAAATGAAATATGTTCCTTTCCTTTAGTTATGATAGGTCGTGAGTAAAAAATAATCTTCTATCTCCCTTTTTTCTTGCAATTCTTTATGTCATTCGAACAGCGAATGAAATATGCTGATACGTGCAAGTTGTGAATTATAATTTTTATTTTTGTGTGTGTTCAAGTACATTTTCCGCAGCTGTTTCCATTCGTAAATTCTGACGCTGTAGCAATAGCTGCGTTTTTCATCTTCTGCACGGTAGCACTGCGAAAACAAAACTCAATGCAGTGGTTTTACTGGAGTCCGTTCCTTGCTTGCACAAACATGCAGTGTATCTACGCGAGCAACTTAAATCCGAAAGCTCTAGGCTGCAGAGAAAATGCGAAGTCACGGGCTACAGTTGAAGAAAAAAAAACACTTATTTCGTTTCATTTTGCTGATTTTCAGTTTGCACGAGTGGGTAATTTTGATTCAGACCTTACGCATGGACGTGCAGTATGTAATGTGTGGTAATCAAAATGTCCAAATTAATGAGGCAAAACACAGAGATGCCTCATCAAACATAAAAGTTCTGCGTCAACGCGAATTCCATGGCGTTATGATGTTATGGAATTCACTGTCATCTATCATTGCCGCTATCAACGATCATCAGTCTTTGAAGTTAGCACTCCATTTGTTTCTCGAGCGCGATAACAATTTCAATAAATTATTTCATTTTACTTTATACTGCATGTCATATTTATTGTATCCATTTTGGAAACGGAACAAACCTATAAAAATTATCTTAATCTTATCGTTACTTGCGAAGCGTTGTTTCTTCATTGTATTTCTAGTTGTCTCTTTACAACTGCTGTATGCCTGAAATGTGCTTGTATTTCACTCCTTAGTAGTCCTTCTTGTGTAATTCCCTCCAGGCTCTTTGGTATCTAAACAAACAAACAAACAAACAAACTAATATGGTGACGTCTCAGTCACATTGCATCACAGATAGCCACAATCAGCACAGCGTCACTAAGACGTCACTTAGCGTGACGTCACATGATGACGTCTCCACGTGACATCTCTTTTGTCATAGACGGACCGATCACAAATGCAGTGCAAACACCGCACCTGGTTTGCAATGCTTGCGATCCTGCAGACAGTGCTAAACAATCCTAGGTACAGAAAGATTCTGAAGAGCCGGGGCGGGTGAAGGATCGATACATTGACAGAGAGAGGGGGAAAATCTAGTATTCCACATTAGGGATTCGGAGCTTCTGAGGGCAATGTGATACATCTCTACAGCGTTACCATTGCTCATAGCCTCTCTAAATGGTCCCACTAGAGTTGCGCTACTGGGGACACACTCTGCACCTTTGGAAGTAGTCTGTGGTAAAGAACAGATGGGAGGAACAAGCGAAAATGTCAAGCCAACACAGAAATGGACACATGGGGAAGAGATATTTGCATACGAAAATAAAAAAATGCCGGTCTTTTGTGCATTTGCATAAGAAGAGTGGAGGACGAAAGTAATGATCCTTTTTTCGTCTGAGTCAGTTGTATTAATCATTCCGCGATGTCATAATGACATCATGACAACATTGCAGATCCTGGCTATCTGTGCCTTCACGAGGATTTGATGTTGCATTGAGGTCATGTGACTTTTTGTGCACTGACTGCACACACAGATTCACTTGGGTATTACTTGAATTTTGGCCAGCGTTTACTGCTTAGCTGTTTTTTTTTTGTCACTCGTGTTGACGGTCGATCTCTCGAAGTATCATCACGTCTCACCAAATCTGGAAAACTTACTGGACTCATAAGAGAGAAAAACGTTTTCGCCGTATTGTACAATGAGTGTATCGTTGCTAGTTAAAATGTCAGACTATATTCCAGGTTGGCACACAGAAAAAGAAAGGTCTAGAGCATCCCTGCGACTTCTACGCCAGCTGCAGGGGATAACGCTCCTCACAATGAAGGCTGCTATCACCTCAGCCTACTTCGGCTCGTACGGATGGCGCGTGTACGAAGCGATCGAGTTTGAGGATGACACAGGACGGGTGAGATTCTCCACAAATTAAGAAAAAAAAGAACACCGTAAAACGAAAGCAGCGTTGAGACATAATTTTCGGTGTCTCCCCGAATACGAGCAAGATAGAAGGAACCAAGCCCATGGCGTGTTGCTGGCTCACTTCATTACGCGTTGTTGCGACCGGGGTTTCCAGACACCGGAGGTCCGGGATGAAGTTGTCGAGGCAGGAGGAAGAGAGACTTGAAGAGGGTTTATTTACAATATATACATTGCGAACTCCCTACACGGTGAGCCCTCAAACGTGGCAGGCCTCTACATGACTCCTAACATAGCGCTCCATGGTGCTTGGTTCTACATGGTTCTGCTCGGTTCTGCTCTGTTCTGCCTGGTTCTCTTCTCGAAAAAAAGCACACCGAATGAGCCGTGGGGGCTCATTATAAAGGGTCTGTCCTCCCCAGATCCCTAGATCGGGGACCGCGTACAGAGGGCACCGTCCAACCACGGATCACACATTACCCGCGAGGGTGACGAGCACGCACGGTCCACGTGAACGTTCAAAATTGAAGCGTGGTCACTGCACGGCCATGTGGCACGAACGTGGCTCCTCCTCGTCAAAGGGGGTCGCTGGGCGAGGGGTCTGAAGTTGATGACTGCATCCATCGAAAGGGCCGCCGTAAACAAGCTTCAAATGGTCGCCGAACGACTCGTTCAATTAGCGGGACGATTTCCGGCCGCCGCCGCCGCCGTCATCTTCCAAAGAAGAAGCTGCACTTGTGGTCTCCCGAACTGCTCACGGTGTCGTGGCGGCAAGACGCCGCACCCTCCGGCCAGGGGGGAACAATACATGGCGGACACAGGCCGCCAACCCGTTTGGCGACTAAAAAGGAACATCAAAAGGAACGCCGATCCACTGTCAGACCTGGCGCCGGTCCTAACAGTAGGCAGCCGGTCGTTCGGTTTGGTTTGAAGATTAAAGGAGCGCCGCTCCCTCTTCAGCTCCGGCGCCGGTCACAACAGCTCGTCCGCCGGCGGGAGAAGCGACCTGAGGGTGACCAGCTGCACAGGTTGCTCGAAGTGTCGCTGTGTAGTGCTGTCTTCCAGGCCACTGCTGATGACGCTCAGCCAAGGACTCTTTCCCTCTCGTTCCTTGTGGCTCCCCTCTGGGAAAAGCATTCATACACACCACCACAGGCACGGGAGAGCACCCTGCCCGCACTGAGACACGTCGAGTCCGACAAATTATCCAAAAGCAACCTTACGTAAGCAGTATTACCAAACACAAAGCAGCAATCGGGACGTTTCTCTGAGGTTTCACCAAAACTCCTAATCCCGATCCGATAATAATCTTCCCATCAAACTGCTTTCAAGAAAACTAATGGTCAAGTGATGCGCTCACCGTGGCATACCCGAGTGCCTGCGTGAGTAATCCGCCGTAACCCACCAGGTATCATACTCATAAAATGAAGCATTTTACTTCACGCTATCTTTTAGTTCCCGAAATTTAGTGCCGCCAAAGCCAGTCGTCAATTCCTCTTGAGAAGACGAAAGCATAACTGCCGTGCTGCACCTGTATTAGGAACCTCTTTATTATACATCCGCAAACGCACATCACAGTGCGCCTGCCTGGAGGAGATACCACCTAACCGTTCCCTTGCTGTTGCCACTTTCACAAAGCATACATATAAACTCACGAGCTAGCTTTTCTTACACACCGGACACATGCGAACAAAACATTAAATGAACAACAAAAAAAGTTTCGCATGAATCCTGAAAAATCTCGCAAGCAATAACTTTGCGTCTCTACGCTCAGTCATAATTAGTTCATAACGTTGCTCCTGCTCATTTACACGTATCTACCATGACGCAGGCTCCTATGCGTGTCGTTTATGCAATCGCACAACGCTTACCTTAGCTAAACGTACAACGCCCAAGAAATGAACAAAACCAAAAAATGTGTTACCTAAACACTATTTGGTAGACGAGATTCTTAAAAAACACATTAAAATCCAAAACAACTTAAACAGTCAAAAGCAAATTTCAAAACAAAATAAATCCACTAATGACCATCGTCAAAAGCTCACGGATGTCTACTCCTTTTTGGGACTAACGCGCGGTGTCGCGTCCTGTGGGTCTTTTTAGGCGAACGGGAAATGGAACAATGGCAAAACCCATTCGCTTCGCCTCCGACCCCCGCAAAGCTCTGCGCTGACAACCTGCGTTCTTACTCTCGCTGAGTACCTCGCACTCCCGCAGTCCATCAAACATGCCGTCGATAGAGCGACGAAAGGGTCTGCCTTTCTACCCAACGTGCTTTTTTTTTTTTTCGTTTTGTCCGGCGGCTCGGACGCATACAAACCAACTCCGGTGCCGATGACAAACGCCTAATTCTGTACGCTCTAATGCGTGTCACTATCCTTCCAATAGATCTATACAACGCATATAGGCTACCAAAATGATAGAGCGCTAACGAAAACAAAGTACAAACGAGTTATTTACAAAATCACAAAAACAAACAAAATGTTCCTTTCAACAGTCCCGAGTCGACGTTTTCCGAGAGGCTAACAGCTGTTCGCAACAACTCTGAGTCGAACTCGCGGTGGTCGCGCCCGGAACGATTTTCTCGAGAAGCGGGGTCTACAACACGCGTCAATCGCCCTGCTACCGAACCCCGCGACGTTCCTCGAAGCCGACTTGCTGTCGCTTCCTGCCCCTCGAAAACCACCGACTCTTTTGCCCCGCACCCCGTCCAATGCACCGCGAGAACAACGGAAGGGTCTCTTGCCCCTCGACCACTTACGCACACAATGCGCTTCTCTTTTCTTTGTTCTCTGGCCGCTTGGACGCTTGCGATACGGCAACTTTCTTGAAATTTCGCTCCGCCATTTGAATACATTCCTCAAACGCGTCGCGATTTTTGCCTGCCTGTTTTTACGGCGCTTTCTCCGTTTTGCACGTCTCTTGGTGCCGTCTACGGAGCCTTTCGCCCATCTCTGATGCTCACCAGCACCCACATGCTCATCTGATTTTTCGCGCGGACTGTCTGGATAATTGCCTAGCAATCTATCCTTCAAACACTGCCGCGTACGATGCGCTTTTCTTTTCCGGCGGTTCGGACGCATACGATACAGACCCGTCAGAGATGACAACGGCACTTTTCTCGCGATTTTACCACGCCGTTTGAAACCCTTACTCAAACGCGTTGTGCTCATCTCGAGCTTTGCCTTTTTGTTGCCCTTCGGACGCTTTCTCCCCTGTGCACGCTTCTTTGTGCGGACCTGGGAGCCTTTCGTCCTACTCTGACGTTCTTCGTCACCGATATGCTCCTCCGCCATCTCGCGCGCCCAGTCCTGATGATTGCCTATCAGTTCATCGTTAGACCGCGGCCGCGTAGATTGCGCACTTCTGTTCCTTACTCTCCGGCCGCTCAGACGCATGCGATTTAAGCCAGTCAGAGAAGACAACGGGCCTTTTCTCGCAAATCCGCCACGCCGTTTGAAGGTCCTCGTCAAACGCGCCGCGCTGATCGCGAGCCTTGCCGCGCTTCTGTTTTTCGGACGCTTTCTTCGTTTGGCACATTCCTTGGTGCCAAACCTGGAGCCTTTCGTCCGCCTCTGACGCTCATCAACATGGTCTACAGGGCTGCAAGGTTCGATGGAACACTCTGTTAATCTTAACTTCGTTTCCACCACCACGGAACCCTCACACCCTGCTGTGACCGCGAGCTCTTTTCCCTCAGAATGGGTTAAAACCTGTTCCATTCCCTTACAGGCACTAGCCTTCTCTTTGGCCTCAAACGGCACCGCCGCTATATCTACAGATATCAGACCCGCAGCACTCTCTTCGGCCCTAAACGGCACCGCTGCTGAAACGCACCGTTCGTGCGGTACATCTGCAAATTTCTGACCTGTAGCCCTCTCTTCGGCCTTAATCGGCACCGCCGCTACGTCGCACCGTTCGTGCACTTCATCTACAGATGTCTGACCTGTAGCCTTCGCTTCGGTCTTAAATGGCACCGCCGCTACATCGCACCGTTCGTGCGCTACATCTATGGATTGACCACTCTGCTGCAATGCCACCAATTCACAATTAAGCCTTTCTATCTCTTCATCTAATTCCTGCATCCTTTTTATATGTTCTTCATGCCTGCGCTCAGCTTCCAATTCCTCCTGGCGCCATCTTTCCTTTCTTTGCGCCCTTTGTACTTCCTCCTCCTGGTCCAATAAGTACATATTCCCGAAGTGCTCGATTTCCTCATTGTCACTATTGCTTTCGAGAATCACTTCGCGGAGTTTAGAAGCAGGCATGTCATCATTAAAATCTAGCTCCAGATCCCAACACAGGTTCAGCAGGTCCTCTCTCGTCAATCTCGTAAGATCCATGGCGACTACTTTGCTTTGGCTCAGCTGTGACAAAACACAAACCCACCAGCGTTTCAATTCTGGGTCTAGAGAAATTGAAGCCTGGCAAATCTCACAGCGGAGACCACAAGCTTAAGCACCCAAGTAGCACTACGTGGCCAACATCCCTCTCTACTTTTTCTTGTTAATTTTTCACTCCTGCTTTTTACAAACATCCTAAAATTTAATCCGCAACGTACCCTTAGAAATTTTGAAACATTACCACTTGTTCCTATTGAATCATCTAAGCTTTCCTGCTTTAGCGTACTTGCTCAGATAATCATCCAGTGCTGCCCTGTGCTGAGATAACAACCACAGTGGCCAGGCAGTTGTTGGTTATATCTATCTTTTAACGAATCTAGGCTAAAAGACTCGATATATCTCAAGCACAAAGCCAGGCACTCACCCCATTACGTGCGGTGGTGGTACGCTGCTTCGATCCCGCCGAGTTCCAGGGCTTTCGGCTGGCCTCCGGTACATGTCGCTCTCCGTCGCAGACTCGTATCCCACCGCTGCCAACCAGTTGTTGCGACCGGGGTTTCCAGACACCGGAGGTCCGGGATGAAGTTGTCGAGGCAGGAGGAAGAGAGACTTGAAGAGGGTTTATTTACAATATATACATTGCGAACTCCCTACACGGTGAGCCCTCAAACGTGGCAGGCCTCTACATGACTCCTAACATAGCGCTCCATGGTGCTTGGTTCTACATGGTTCTGCTCGGTTCTGCTCTGTTCTGCCTGGTTCTCTTCTCGAAAAAAAGCACACCGAATGAGCCGTGGGGGCTCATTATAAAGGGTCTGTCCTCCCCAGATCCCTAGATCGGGGACCGCGTACAGAGGGCACCGTCCAACCACGGATCACACATTACCCGCGAGGGTGACGAGCACGCACGGTCCACGTGAACGTTCAAAATTGAAGCGTGGTCACTGCACGCCATGTGGCACGAACGTGGCTCCTCCTCGTCAAAGGGGGTCGCTGGGCGAGGGGTCTGAAGTTGATGACTGCATCCATCGAAAGGGCCGCCGTAAACAAGCTTCAAATGGTCGCCGAACGACTCGTTCAATTAGCGGGACGATTTCCGGCCGCCGCCGCCGCCGTCATCTTCCAAAGAAGAAGCTGCACTTGTGGTCTCCCGAACTGCTCACGGTGTCGTGGCGGCAAGACGCCGCACCCTCCGGCCAGGGGGGAACAATACATGGCGGACACAGGCCGCCAACCCGTTTGGCGACTAAAAAGGAACATCAAAAGGAACGCCGATCCACTGTCAGACCTGGCGCCGGTCCTAACAGTAGGCAGCCGGTCGTTCGGTTTGGTTTGAAGATTAAAGGAGCGCCGCTCCCTCTTCAGCTCCGGCGCCGGTCACAACAGCATGCAGTGGTTAAGTCAGGGAAACTTGCTGCGGCTGCAGATGAACAGTCTTTCCTCCTTGCGCTGTGGTTGTGATCGCACTTGGTGCAGTGCGGGCCGAATACTCTCCCTGGGCCTATCATGTATACGCCTTTAGCTCTTCTTTTACCGTACGCCTTGTAACGTTGTCGTTTTTCTGGCACAATCCGAGTAGCAGTCAAAGAGGTGGTAATGCAATGGTCTGTTGGCTGTCTCATTTACCTCTCATTAGACGCTGCATTAATCACATCAACTGACGCATGTAACGCGTTTAATCCTATCGTAAGTTCGTTGTCTCGTTGTCATGGTTTGTGAATGAGCGCTGACTCGCAATAATATAGTAAACTCAAAGGGGGGAAAATATGTGGGTGAACAGTGATTTTTAACGTGTATGACTCTCTTAACTAGGTCTTACACGTTAGCTCTTTTTTGGAAGTCCCACGAATCTCAAACGAGTGTATTGATTTCTCAAAATATTCACTTTGCCTCCTTAAAAAGAAATATTCTCGGCGAATCACGACTGTCAAAATAGTGTGCAATAGCCCCCCCCCCCCCTCCTGTTATCTAGACAAGGGTAGTGTTAAAACAACTGTCTGTGAATTCAGCGAAAGGAGCTTTTGATATGTCAACGCGCATTTAGCGCGACAGACCCTGATACGAAAAGGAGGTCACACAAATGTTTGCGACACGTACGCCTCCTGTTTCTTTTCATTCTGTTCTTTTAACTGGCTTGTTTGAGATAGTCGTGCAGCCATAACTTTTATTCATATTCGTTGTGCAAAGAAAAAAAATCCTGATGCAGACACAAGTAACCCAACTAGCCCGCATTACCGCTGCTGTCATAATTTCGGGAATTTACAGTACCGAGATAAATATGGCGAAGTCTGCGCTTCTACCTGAGCTTCTCCCTGAAAGCTATGAAAAAGAGTACCTGCTATCAACAACGAGCCATAGAAAGTATTCAATAGAGCCCTGGAGTAAAAAAAAACAAAACAAAAAGAGCATATAGGGTGTGTTTGACGCGTTTTACAGCACCCTCTTTTTCAGATAAATGCTCCGGTTTACCACTTTCGCACACACACTCGCACACCGCATCCTTGCATCCATGGTATTACCTTTATTTCCTGTACGTTTGTGTTCGCTCTGCATCGTAACAACATAATTGGCTGAGCAATTATTTACTGACTGCCGACCGGGAATAAAAATTCAAAAAGAATGCAAAAAGAAACAAGCACAGTGACGACTTCGAGAAACAGAGAGCTTGCGGCGGTACACTTAGCAATGTAATTACGTTTCTCTTTCGCGAGCTTGACGAGGCGTCGCACCACGAAGCCGCGCCGCTTTTCAAGTCGGCAAAGCTCTGAACGGAGAGGAATGGCGCCAGACACCGAAGCGTGCGGGGAGTCACTAACGCGATTGCGGTGGCTCGTTAGGTTGCAGCTTTCGGAGGTGGCGATGGACATCTTGAACGCAGCGACTGTAGAGTCCAAAAGAAAGAAGCGGAGTGGTTACCCAATTGAAGGGTAAAGACGATCGTTTGTCTCTTCTAAACGTACTGGAGTTGCGTTTGTCTAGATTGTCGTTGGATGAGCACAAGCTCGTCGCTGCGTTCTCCGATTTGAGGAAACCAGGGCTGAATGCTTTTAACAGCGAAGCTCATCTCAGTCGAGAAGATCGAGTTCGTTAATGGCGTAGTGTTGGTCCCGTGGTCTTGCAGTACTGCAGGAGTGAGACTCGGTTAGAAGGGGAAGGGCTGCGTTGTGCCAACGCCGACTAAATTTAGTCGTAGTTGGTTGTGCCAAGATGGGGGAAAACGAAGCGAGCCGGAAAGGCGAAACAGTGAGAGGCGCGCAGATTGGTGAGGATAAGACTCGGTGAAATGGCAAACCAATAAGAGGCGCGCAAAAATAACGGAAGACGGGGGCTTGGCAAGAAGGCGAGTCAATGAAAGGCGTGCAAAGATTAGCGAGGATACGGCTTGGTATAATGGTGAGCCCATCAGAGGCGCACAAAAATGAGTGAGGGCAAAGCTTGACGGGAGGGCGAACCAATGACAGGTGTGCAAAAAGGCTCGGCGAAAAGATAAGCCAATGAGAGGCGTGCAAAAATTGGCGAGGATAAGGCTCGGTGGAATGACAAACGAATGAGAGGCGCGCAAAGATGGGTGAGGCTGAGCCATAGAAAGTAGGCCTGGTGGGAGGTCGAACAATTGAGAAACTCGCAAAGAGGGTTGAGGGTGACCCTGACGAAGGGTAGCACCAGCTTAGCTAATTCATGTCTTGAACAGCTGAAGCGGAAAAAAGCTGTTGCTATTTCCACAGCGTTCAGAAAGTGTAGCTGGCTGCATTTTATTTCGTATTAAATACGTTTAAGCAAAGAGGTGCATGGGTGTGGCTCTGGCTTCTCTTTTTTTGCATAACAGCTTTCCTCGCGAAATCATTAACCGTAAGACAGTACAAAATTTACACATGAGTTGCCATTCCCGATAACAGTACTACACTATAATTGTACATGCGACATGAATGTTCACGCGTCATCACTCATCAATGTTCACAAAAAAGAAATGTCCACGCTTGACAGAAAAATTCATCAAGGTCAACATCAACGCGATAGTCACTGAACACTATCCCGCACATTTAGCATAACTATCTTGTTGGCAGAAGCAAGCGCTGATAGGTGCGAAAACACGACGAGAAAAATAAACGGGAGACAAGAGACGCGAATTATCCGTTCAAACCACTAAACAACAATCTTGTTATATGATTAGAAAAAAAAAACATCTTTTTCTTTCAGTCAGGCCAATTGATGGAGAGCTCCATATTAAGGCATACATTGTCTGCATTCTGACCTTGCGATTTCATTGTGGTATCATGAGGACCTCACGGCATTTTCAGGCTAATATGTACACAAATTCGCTCACGTGCATAATTGTCTCTCCTGAGTGCTTATATCACATTGTTGCACAGATATTGGTCTGAATGGAAAGGACCCTAAATATAGGGTCCTTTCCCTAAAAAGGACCTAAATATATAGCGAGACGCTCTTTCTTTGTACACGCGACATGGATGTTCACGCATCATCAATCATCAATGCTCACAAACATGAAATGTCCACGCTTGACAGAAAATTTCAACAAGTTGATCACACGATAGTCACTGAACACTTTCCCGCACATTAAACGTAACTACCCTGTTCGCAGAAACAAGCGCTGATAGGTGTTCATCGCAAAAACGCGATGATCAAAAAAAAAACATGAGACGTGAATTATCTGTTCACACCTTTAAACAACAATCTTGTCAGGGCAATTGATCGATAGCTCCATATTGAGGCATACATTGTCTGCCTTCTGACCTGGCGATGTCATGGCGGTGTCATGAGTACGTCACGGCATTTCCTGGCTAATAGTTACACAATTTTGCTCACATGCATCATTGTTTCTCCTGAGTGCTTATATAACATTGTTGCACAGGTAATGGTCTGAGTGGAAAGAACCCTAAACGTTAAGCAAAATTATTGTAATCGGGTCCTTGGACATGAGGAAGTGAGCGTGGGATATCACTCGCGATTAACCTCTCCACCATAGGGACACTATTACCCCATGATCACCAACACTTTTTTCTGACACTCTCCTACGAGTGGCGCTGGTTAACACCCCCAGGGATTACACGCGCAGAAATACTTACCATTGTGGAGGAGGAAGTGCCTTTCATCACAGCTCAACTAGTATAGCTTAGTACTCGTAACTTGAAGGATCCGCGTTCGGATCTGACCAACGGAACGCGTGCCTTTTTGTCCACTTGAACTCTTTGTTATTCACCCATTTATTAAATAAAGGGAAAGATTTTTATGTCTCATACTCACGTCCGTCCGTCCGTGCCTTGGAACGGTGCCACCTGTGGCCTCCCTTCTTACACTTTCTCAGCAATCACATGATGGCGCAGGAGCGCAACGGTTGCGCCGCCACACCTGTGACCTCTCCCCCTTACAATATCTCATCCATCACCTCATTTCTGCGAGAGCGTAAAAAAAGTAAGAAAAAAGAAGAAAGCTTGAATTTTTTTTCCTCGCCTGGAAATTAAAGCGTCCACAAAGACACCATCTAGGATGCTTGGAAGCGCAAATAACTACAATATACACACAGCCTGACAAGATGCGTACTCACTTCAAACTAATGTTTATTCACAAAAAAAGCAGCAAGGTTTTATTGTACAACGTCACTCGCTCGGCGGATTCCGTGCCGAACGGCTGTGTCGTCTGCGATACCCTACGCCAGCGTAGCTCTCGCCGATCGGCCCGCCGTCCGCAAACTCCTGACGCCGTGTAGCTCTCGCCGATCCATGCCCCGTCCTCGGACTCCTTTGACCATGTCCCAATCTTTCTCCCTTCTCAATCTTTACTTCTCACTCTATCGCTTTTAATTCCTTCTTATCATACTTTCTCGTGAGCTACTGCTAAGGTGTCGCACTTGGCTGCAGGAAGGTGCGGGGCTCACTTCTCTCTTTTTTTTTCTTCTCTTACAAGATCGCCATACCTCTCCCCCCTTCCCTCATTGTACGAGAAGCAACAGCAACAAGAAAACGCATGTGTAAAACAACAAAGTAATAAATGATGAACATCTGTCCGCTCAGTGTAAAATATATAACAAAAAAGAATAAAAGCGTCATTTAGCGCTTCAGGGTCACCAAACTGTGAGGTGAAACAACTGTGGTGAAAAAAAAATCACACCATATCCACGAAGTGAATGATCATGAGTGATGCGAAGCGCTCGTCCGTCTGTCTGTCCGTCCGTTCGTCCTATTGCACAAACTTCTTTTGCACCAACACCGTCTGGGAAATGAGACGATAAATGGTGATGAGACGGTGTCATCTATTACACTGCTCGCGAGATACCGTTGTAGTGACGCCTGACGCAAGACTATAAGTTATACTAAGAGAAGCTTCACCCCTGAAACGCCACTCATGCCAAGAGTGTGCGAGGCTGCATCTGATCTATTCTCCGTGCAAAAGTATAGTAACAAACAAGGTATTAAGCCATTTTTAAAGACTGGCTATAATTTAATCAAACAAAAGAATATAGCGTCCCGTTTACGGAATAGTCTAAATGCATCGAGCGTGATATTATGTGTCGTGGCACGAACGTTGGGAGCGAGGCGTGTAATGAAGCGAGACGCTCTTTCTTTGATGCGTCTCGTTCTGGCCGTAATCACTTGTAAATGAGTTCCATTCCGGGATGTCGCTTGTCGTCAGAGCTCCAATTAGAGCGGTAAGTGAATGCAGTTGCAGATGTCGCTTGTCCAGACGGGTCGGAAACGCAGTATTCGGGCAGAGTGTCGCCGTCGAGAGAATGGCAGGCTCGGGGACTGAGCGTTCGCAGTAGCAACAAAGCAAGGCTTCACTCGAGAAAGAAGGTGTAATGAGGGGGGAAGGGAAAAGGCAGAAAGGTTAACCAGACGTGCGTCTGGTTTGCTCTCCTTCGCTGGGGGAAGGAGATCAAACGATTAAGAGGTGAAATTCCTGAAAAGCCACATGAGGTTAAGCAACCGTGCTGCTGATTGTGGCGGAAATGCTGTAGGTCCATGTGCCCAGATTTTGGCACACGTTAAAGAACCCCAGTTAATCAATATTTTCGGAGCCCACTACAGCGTCTCTTATAGGCGGTCTCTTATAAGCGGTTTTGGTACGTTAAACCCTACATATAAATCAATCAATCAACCGTGTTGCTTTCTGTACACGTAGAAAAAAAAATTGCAAGATCCTTTATGCATTCACTTAACGACTAAAAAGCGAAACTCATCCTTTTATTTCCCATAATTAAAGTTAGCGCGAACATTGACTGAGTAAACATGAATTGATGGTTTGTGCTGTGCCTGCGTGTTCTTCTTCTGTTTCCACGTTGCTTGGGCTACTTTTGACTTTGATTGATTGATATGTGAGGTTTAACGTCCAAAAACCACCATATGATTATGAGAGACGCCGTAGTGAAGGGCTCCGGAAATTTCGACCACCTGGGGTTCTTTAACGCGCAACCAAACCTGAGCACACGGGCCTACATCATTTCCGCCTCCATCGGAAATGCAGCCGCCGCAGCCGGGATACGAACCCGCGACCTTCGGGTCAGCAGCCAAGTACCTTAGCCACTAGACCACAGCGGCGGGGCGGGCTACTTTTGATGCTGACATCGTGCCAACTCACCCCTCAAGACATTTTTAATTGGAGCCATTCTTTTTCTTCTCAATAGATGCATTGATCCTTCCTCGCACCTCCACGAAAGCTTTCTGCACCTAACGTGGTTTCGAAATCGAGAGAGCCGTCGGAAATAGCTAAATAAAGCCGGTCAAATAAAACCTGAAACGGCAGCCTTGTTCTAAATCAACAAGGCTGTGAAGAGCGCCTTGGTATGAAAGGTGTAACGTCGTTGTCGTTTAAGTTTTATTTGGTCGGTGTACTTAGTTTCCGTCGTCACCTGACGTAGTCTTACACTCATTGCAAGCATCTGCACGTCACCTCATTTTACGCTGCCTGTTTGCCAGCCAACCTTTGACCAAGCGATGACGTAATCATATGACCTTGTCATGCAACCTCGTATTGCCTTCACGATGACGTTATACGGTGACGTCACACGTTATAACGTTTGCATCATTGGTGTTGATGCCGATGCCGTGGGATGTCGATAGTCAACTTTCGCATTTGGCTTCACCTTAAAAAAAAGATTGATTGGTCGGTGTCTTGACAACTTGATAGCACCGGACGCAGCATCTCAAGTGTAGAACTTTTACCCTTTCGGATACTGACACAAGTACGGCCTTATTTCTAAGGACGGTACTAATCGGGTCATGGGGCTTATATTCGAGACGAGCTTCGAGAATATATTTTCTGTGACCTATAACTGGTTCGTTCGAAAAAGCGGTAGCTCTCACGGATACACACAACGTAATTCGTGGCATGGCCATGAGGCATCACCGTCAGCTCTGGGGGACTGGGCCTAATTCAAACTCCTAAGTCTGAGCGTCACAGGAGTGAAAATAAAAAAAAATGGAGAATATATAGCTCTTTATGGGGAGGGCTAGGAAAGTAATTTCAAGTTCTGTCTAACCTGTTTTGAGCATCAAAATTTTCTTGTAAAAGAAGCAACAATATATTCTTTGGCACACCTAGATCGAAGGGTATCAAGATAAGGCGCAAAAGCAACGTACGGTGCTTTATTACAAAAAAAGTGCGCGTAGGTGCTGTTTTCGTCTCCGTCTTATCTTAAGATATTTTCAGGTTATCTCATTCACAAAATGAACGCTGCGCGCGCTTTCTTCTGTGTGTGTGTTTTTTTAATCCTTATACTCGAAGCCAACATATGACTGACGATGACTTCACTCAACCTTTGTAATATTGTTTCTTGCCAGAGCTACCCTGTTCATTCCAGCACTCCTGCCATGGCGTCCGCCACCCAATCCATCACTGCCGGGAGCCCTATATATGGGCTTGAGTTATTGCTCTCTATAACGTCCATGAAGGGTCTTTGCAACGACAGAAAGGTGCTGAAGCAGCACCGTTCTACTTAGGTCCTAACGATAATCTCAATTCTGCCTTACGCACACACACACACACACACACACACACACACACACACACACACACACACACACACACACGTGCGAGCGCGCACCCACGCACAAACGCACATTCGCACGCACACACCAACTTGCATGCACGCCCGCGCACAAAGAAAGAAATGCCAGTGGTTTTCTCTTTATCACTCGCACAGGCTGTTTATTTTTATAGCTTCCTTACGTTTCTCCTCCGTCGTTGTTTTGTATAAGTTAGACGAGCAGACATAGAAATGTTGGAATAAAAAAATCACGGTATAAGATGTGTAAGTTTTCGCTCTATCAATGTGGTTCATGGCCTGGTATTTTGTATCACTTATTAGCTTTAACCACTTTTTTGTTGTTGTTTGGTCGTTTTGCCTCTATAGCTGCACCAGAATGTGGTCCGTGAGACATATCTTTTTTTCTTACCACTCCTTTTTTACTACCTTTTTTTTGTCTCTCTCTCACGCTCTCTCTTTTTGCTGCCGTTCACCTTCAGCGTGAGAATATCTTCAAGATTGGCTTGGCACATCTAAGAACGCTAAAATGGGACAGAGTAACAACAACCGCTTGTGTTGAGTGCTTGCGCTCTGTGTCTCTCCTCACCTGTCCCGTTTCGCGCCGCTTTTTGTCAAATCAACTTAGCGTGCACGACATCATTCTACTGTACCCTCCCTCATTGCCCTCCTTCTACTGTCTCCCATTTACACTTTTGGCTCTAGGCTTGGCAGCTCAGTTGGACTGATGATGAGAAATGGTCCTTTATAAACGAAGCTGACCCCCTTGCCAGAACAAAGTTGTGGTCAAAAAACGCCATATTACGCAGTTTCGTTTCAACGTGCAAATCGAGGCCTCTGAGCCACGGCCACAACTACAATGAATACAGCCGCAACATAACCACGCTAACCGTGAGCAGCCGCCGCTCAGCACAATAAATATGATTGAAAGATATGTGTTGTTTAACGTGCCGAAACCCCCATATGTATATGAGATACTCCGTATATAGTGGAGGGCTCCAGAAATTTCGACCGCCTGGGGCTCTTTAACATGCACCCAAATTTGAGCACACTGGAAAATGCAGCCACCGCAGCCGGGATTAGATCCCGTGACCTGCAGGTCAGCAGTCGAATACCTTAGCCACAATACCACCGCGGTGGGTATCATAACAATTTTGAAGTATACAATTGTACGCGCGTACCAAAGGTGCTTGAATCACTGAAGAAGTACAAATCTGCAGGCAGCAGGCTCTTGGCGACAGTATTAAGGACATTCTGGAACTCCAGCTTCGCAGAGTAAGCGCAATTAAAACGGGAGCAAAAGCTGACGCAAGCATGAATACCCCACGTCTGCGGATGACTACATCGTGCGTCCGAGATCATTTTACAACTGAGGGTGTCTTTTCGCGATGGCCGTTTTTTACTTGTCAGCTAGAGGTGCGCAGCAAGAGGTGCAAATTCTAACGTGCTAGTCACATGAGCTGCGAGAATCTTAACCCTACCCTCTTCCTATAGTAGACAGGACTTTTGGAGCAGAGCTTGAACGGACGTTTGGATAGATAAAAAAGTGCGGAAGGGACAAAACTAAAAAAATGCACACAGTTCATATCTGTGTGTATTTCTGTGTGTTCCGTCTTTTTAGCGTGGTTTTATCTTTCGGAAACGCATGGTACTTCATTATTTTTAACTTGATTAAGCTGGCTGATCCTTACAAAAATATCCAGAAAATTATTGAATATGTAGGGAAGAGGAACGCCCACTACTGCATCGACATCGACACGTTGGCGCGAGCTAAGACCACTGCCTGGTTGCTGCTGCGACGACGCCCGTATGCCCGGCCAGCTCTTGCTGCTTCTGCCCCGACGCTGCTACCGCTTTTCGCCTAGCGTTTACATTATATTATGGTAGAGGCTGCTGCGGTTTTCCCTGACCCTGGAACTGCGTAGCCAAAAACTGCCGTCCGTCATGCCTGACGACGCTGTCTTCACCCCCCCCCCCCCCGGGCTTCGCCACGCAGGAGCTGTCCCAGTGCCCAGCTCCTGCGAGAACCCGACATCTTCAGCGGCACAGACGAGAAAGGCGTTGAGGATTGGCTGGAATCCTATGAACGAGCCAGCGCTACTAACAGATGGGAGGATGCCATGAAACTCGGTACCGTGATGTGTTATTTAACGGATGCCGCCAAGCTGTGGTACGGAAACCACGAGGTGGACATTCATACTTGGACGACCTTCAAGACCTGCATTGCAGCTGTTTTTGAAAGCCCTGTGGTGCGCAAACTTCGCGCAGAACAGCGCTACGAAGCCGGTTCCAACAAACTGGTGAGAAATTCACCAGCTGTGTATGTCACCAAGTATTTATAGAAGCACCTGTAACGTTTTATGCACACAAAAATGACTCTTTATAAACACCAGGACATCGAGCACTTCAGCACGGCTCTCCTCGCTGTTCTTACACTGTCAGGTTTTCGACGCTGAAGTTGTATGATTTTCGGCGCGAACGCCTTCTGGCAAAAGTTGAGCACGAGTGAAGACGTAATGGACGCAACCTGTCTTGATATGAGTGAAATCAACACTTTACACTGTAAGCAAAAGCTATCCGAGTTTGGGGTTTTTTCCGGCTCATGACCTCTGAAAACTCCCTCGCGTTTAAAATTACTACCTCGCGTAGGAGTAAAAGATGGTACATGACATAGTTTTACCACCACCTCTCAGGCAAGTAGTAAAAGGATGTCAAAATCCAGTTTTACCACTTAGGGAGTTTTCGATCACGTGATTTTTAACCTGCGTTTCAGAGTTTATTACCACGTGACTGCAAGATGCAGCTGCTTCGACGGCTTTTGCCCCATACCCCCCTTGTTACGCTCTCAGTGAATACTGAAGGTACGCGAAGCCCACAGATGTTTTTTTTTTTTTTTTTGCATCGCCGTGCCTCTGGACTGACTTCGAGTCGGCGCACTTTTACTGGAACTGGGGACAGCATAAGCACAACAAGCGAGAACAGCATTTTTTGAAAGAAAAAAAAAGAAAAAGACGGAGGGGGGGGGGCTCTCAAAAGAGAAAAAAAAAAGAAAGAAAAACCTGCTGTGGAAAGTTGTCCTGCATATTTTCGCAAATTGTTGCTTTTGCTCGGCGGTGGCTTTGGAGACAGACAGTGCATGAAGCTCGGTATCTGTGTGTCTCGTTGGGCTGACGGATCTCACGTGTTTCCTACATCATCGAGCGACCGTGCTCTTCCGAGCGCCTCCGAACCTGCACGTCGCGGATATCTCCAGTTCGCGGATATCTCCAGATCTGCCAGTGGTAACAAAATCAATCTGGTGTCGTCGTCCGTGCTTGCCTGCTGGAGAAGCAATAAGCAAAATGCTTCACTCTGTCGTCGGCACCGAGCCGCGGCCACCAGTGACCAGTGGGAGTGTGTCGCCGGGGCAGGTGAAAGAAGCATCGCATATATTTTGTTCCACAGTAGGCGATGTCTGCACGAGTAAAGTGCTGCCCGAATTGCCCACCTCATGCACCAACTGTTCTCAAACATGTAGCACGAAGCCGATAAGAGGCATACGGAACCAACAAGCGGCGGCCGGTGAGCACGAAGAAAACCAGGACCTGCCCGGATGATGGTCTTTCGTTGGAAGTATGCATACACCGCCCCGTCTCCGCAAGATAGCGGTCACGCGTTCATTTGTGTCTGAAATGACGACGAAATTCGCACAGAATATGTGTTCTGTGATCGCCAGCTGTGTTTCATCGGATAGCCGTGCTCCTCGAAAAGGCCTAGAACGCCGTCGGTAAGAAGCTTGTGTGCAGGCGTGCACCGCTCCTCTACGCCCGTTGTGATGAATACGTGCTGCTACTGTGTTTGTGCACCGTCGCTCTATTAAAATCATTGAGCTACCGTGGTTTGTGTGTACTTAGGTATATTTTATGGACTTGTGCATCAGCAGTGCTAACACGCGTGGGGCAAAGAGCCCGGTGTGCCAAGCAATTATTGGATAATCAAAAAGGTGAGATCGTGTAGATTTATAATAAAAGGTCGGTGTGACATTTAGTGTGCCCTGCAGCCCACCTGAAGCTTACGCGTGCACCTTCAAGCGTTGTTGTTAATCAATGGAAAAAAAGAGCTCTCCTACCGGTACTACTTGGCCGGTCAAAAAGTCGTGCCTATATATATACCGGACTGTCGAAGTGTAGTCGAGCAACGCGTGCAGTCTGTTCTAGTGGTGTATTATTCTTCATTTGTTGTGTGTGCGTGTTTGTCTGTATGTGAATCTATGTGTCACCAATTCTGCCGTTCAATAAATTCAATCAGTTCTGCTATTCAATAAATTTGTCGTCTCTGGCCGAATGCACCCGTAAATTTTTATTTTTTTACCACCAGAAATAACTCTCAGTAATCACCTCAAAAACCTTGTGAAGGTAGTAAAAATTTACTCCCTCTATACTCGCTGAAAACCTCACTGGGGTAAATATTTACTACTCTCCCTGCGTTCAAAAACTCAGTTAGCACGAGAGTAAATTTTTACCTCGGTAGTAGGTGGTAAAAAAAAACCCAGGAAAGGTAGTGCGCTAGAGGACAAATGGTTTACCCAGTTTTTGAGGTTATTTCAGGTCATTTTTGTTTAGTGTGTATAGTAGTAGAGGAGAGACGCTAATGCGAAGACGTATTTCGTACCCTTAAACACCAGTGTGCTCAGTGTGTTGGTTTTTCTAACATATGGAAAGAAGTTACACTTGTGCAAACACGCACGTTGCACAGTGTTGTACGCACCTACTAAGTTCCCACGCGAGAGTATTACAGTGTTCACTGTCTTTTCGCGAGCACTCATGCCAGTCGCTAAAACTTTTGCTGGGAGTATTGTGAAACAAGGCACACACGTGAGACGGCTCAAGTAACGTGTTACTCAAAACCAACGGTTCGCGTTCACTGTAGATTTCGTTGTAACATGAACGCAGCAGCGCTATATAGTAACTTGTTGCAATTCTCCCAACGATCACTATCAGTGCTGTTAACTCCAATTATTTCAGGCGCAATTTGTTAACCTCGCTCATTTATTTTTACATAAAAGCATTCCCGTGCTTGAGCAGTCACTATAACGAAAAATATTGCCATTATAACTATATAACTAGCCTGATAACTAATACCGGTGTCACACGACAAATTTGATTGCAATAAGGGCTTATCCTAACCGCAGAAAAAGTGCTGCAACATCACACTCTTAATCGCGAGTCGGGCCCGATTTGGATCACGGTGATAACAGTGTGCACGTCTAGATCTGGCTCCCAGATTGCAATTTGACTGACGTTCACGTCGAACTCAATCCGGATTATACTTTGGATGCAGTGTAGCACGATGCCGAGTAGTATACTGCAGAAGGTTGACGTTTGTTTTGGCAGTTTCAACTTATTCATGACCTGAATGCCCCATATTTATTATTACTGTGAAACTAGTCAATCTATCATGCACACGATTTGACGTCATCATCATCATTACTGACCTGACCACGCCCAATGCTGGATAATAGCCACTGCCTTGTCTTTTGATGCTGCGCACTTAGTACAATGCCTGTTCAGGAAAACTAGTATGCACCAACTTCAGAAAGGTCATGATGGTGGACATGCTTTGAGTGGCACCGAAATAATATACTGAATTTACGTAGTAAGAGGGCTATTTTTTTCCTTGCTTTTTCAGTTTTTGATCCACCAAAAAGCAAGAAGTGTTTTCTCTGGTAGCTTTTATAATGATCATTATCATATAGGGAGTTCCCCATCGCCTTGAGATTTCTGTCACTTTTCACACCCACGATGCTATTCTACGCACTTAGCTGGTAAGCAGTATTCGAACACCGCAGGAGTTTTCGAGCGTTGACACGGTTCTTTCCTGTCCGATATTGTCTCCGACGCTCTTCGACTCGTCGGTAGCAAACAAATGAACGCTTGAAGGGCAAAATGCGAGCAGCAGTTTGTCTTCATTTGGGCATCCGGAATGGGTGACGGGTATTGTGCAAGCGGCGAAACGTTTTTTATTTCTTCCTGTACTGATTTCCTGCTCTACGCACAAACCAAACTGAATACTAGAACTGCAGTGTTTCGCCAGGGAAACAAATTACACCACAGTGAACCCTACGCAGTAGTCGACACTTACTCTGGGACTCTGGTGACAAGGTATAGGGTATATCCCACATCGTAACGCTACTCTGTTGCACACTTTTGTAGATGATGTTTCGTGTAGGCTATGACGTTGTTTATTTTTTCGTTCCTCAGGTATTGCCCAAACCTGTTTGCAATAAATAAAAAAATCAGTCAGATGCTGTGACCCCATGACTTGTGTGTGTTGTTTTTTGTCTATACATTATGCTTAATGCTGCGTGAATCAAACACCACAGCGACGCACGATCTAGGTAGGGAAAAAGCCTTGGGGTTCCCGGAATTTCGGGATACCTTTGACTTTTCCTGAACGTTGGAGACGTGTTCTAGTATTACGCCTTTCATCGCGTTGTTTAAACCAGCTTTGGTTTCCAGTACCTTGAAACGTGAGAGCATGCAATGACTTTTCTGTTAGAGACCTTGTCGCACGAACTGTTATAAAAAATAGCTCTCGTAGGGAATATTTTTCGGGTAATTACAGTGTTTTGGCAGTTTCAGTTTACCGCGCCATAAGTATACGGTAACGCTGTGCCATCGTCGTATGCAGGTAGTATTTTTAAGATCTTTTATGCGCGCGAGTAGCTCATTGTGTACAGAGTAACGCGATCAGATTATCAAAGTGCATAATGGATGTTCCGCCGGCTTAAAAACATACACGCACCAGCCCCGACGATAAACCGGTGCTGCTAAAATACCATATACGGCCGTAGTGAAAGATGATCTACCCAAGATGATAACTTCCTATAGTATGTTGCCATTTTGTACATAAGTCATTTTCTTAAGCAGTAGTCGATTACCGCATTGAGCTGGAAATGGGCCGAGGAATAACATCCCCAGTGGTATATTCGCCGTTAACGGAAAACTTCAAGCCCTTTTTAAAACTGTGGGGCTTTCTGTCTCAAAATATTAACGCAACAGCATTAAAGAGCTCGTTTCGCACAAACTCCGGTGTCGATGTTGTTTGTTTGTGAGCGAAAAATTCTCATTGTTGCGTGCCAGAAAAATCGGCCATCCTTGCGTCACTGAAAAATAAAAGATGCAAATAAAATCATATTAATCGAAAATTCCTGGTCTAAGTGGGAATCGAACCCTGGTCGTCAGTGTGGCAAGTGAGTAGGCTACCACACAGCCACGCCGCTGTTTGCGAATGCAGTGAAAACAAGTTCCTCTGTCTAGAAATGCAATGCAAGTAACTTTCGTGCTATATAAACACGAGCGTCCTGTGTCTATATTTCACAAAGCAACATGAATGAAATACTACCGTAATAATGCGTGGGACAAGCGTACATTGCCATCCCATGTTAGTACATAGAATTATCATGACTTGACAGCCAGTCACCCACTACAAAAAGCACAAAATCTACTGCACCCTTAAATCTACGTATAGTGGGTGCATAACAAGTGCGAAAATATTTCACACATAGTGTTTGAAGTACGCACCTGGAATAGAATATAGCTATCGCATTCAGCGCTTAAAGGCAAAGCTAAACGGTCCCCTAAATTTTAGATATACACGCTAAAGCAACATTTGCGGTGATGATGTGTATACTCGGTGAAGACGGAAAATTACAGGCGACTATTGGCGTATCTGTTCTGTTTCATTTTGCTTTGATATAGGAGCACTTTTGCACGTTGTCAAGTATATTTATTTTAACGTAAGAGTCTAAACGGAATCAGTATCGTCTCACGCAACTGAGAGTGATCGCACTTGTCTTTAACGTTGGTGAGTGGCAAACACTATCAGATGCTTTTGTCGCTGATTTGTAGGCATGGCAGGGCCCTTGACGGCGAAGAAGAGAAGTCCGTCAATTGGATGCTTATTGCAGACAGCTGGCACATATTACCAAGTTGACTGTCATTCCCGCTAGTTTATTCTCGGCATGGCGACTTATCTTACGTTAGTGGGGCAAGCATTTCGTTCTATGACGACCACGACATCTGAACTTTGATGCGATGTGGCTTTCGATTGCTTTTCTCCTTTCATCTTCCTAGATAGCTTTCGACCCAGCAAGGAGAGAATAAGAGGCGTGCACGAACGATGATATGAAGGCTTTACGTGAAGGCTTTTCACTGTTGAACACGTGATCCGGGTAGGTGTGACTCGCTGCTTTCCTGCGGTGCTTTTCAAAGCAACAGTGATGGAGAGCTTGCCATCTCGTGTTCGTGACGCACAAATAAGCAGGTCAGCTTCTTTAGATAGCCGCGTCCATTCGTGTTAAAAAGCGTACAGGATTTAAAAGGAAAACTGGTTATTCGGGTTGTAGCCGGTTTGCTACCCCACGTAGGAGAGCAGGAAAATAGGAGGTAAAAAATAGAGAAAGCTAGGAGGCAAGAGAAAACGAGGGATGCGCTCACACGCATGTCAGCGTGAACCACCCTTACCCAGACAGTCACAACTGAGAAACATTTATATCGGTTTCCTATGCACTTTTTTTAAGTAGACTGGAATCCAAAATATAAAGAAGGCTTCCAGGAATCCTGAACTTGAAGTGCGCATTGGGCTGATGAAGGTGTCATTCTGGTGATGAGAATGAGTATGGACTGAGATGATAGAAGCCAGTGCTATTATCATAACCGTGGACAGCTAGCTAACACAGCTTGCAACACTCATTTAGTATTTGTTAACCAACAATGGCAACATTTTAGCAAACCCTATTAAAGGTTAACAATTGTTAACGAGGGCTGGCAGAATGCAAGTAAATACAGTAGTGGAAGTCACGTGATTAGTGAAAGCGACTTAGCGAGACTGTCCTGCTTTCGCTATCGGTCCCTATATTCAGTCGGATATCCGATATCGTTTTACGCCGTTATAGAATTCCACAAGGGAACGAGTGCTGGGATGACATTGTCTTCAGTATCACCGCTCTCTTCAGACGCCATCCGTCTTTCCACTATTTTCAGTCTTTGCCAGCTCTCTTTTCACTGACTTTTTTCCCCTGGTTCTCCTTAAGAACAAATTTAAAAGAGAAATATGAAGAAGCGTCTTCAAAAGAAACGGCCGCCTCTTCCCGAAAGTCGAGAAGGCCCATCTTAACGGCTTTTTGTTCGTGTGTCCTTTTGTTGCGCCTTTACCGGAGAAGCTTTAATGGTTCCCCGTACAAAACTTTCTATATGCTTTTTATAGTGGTCTTTTATCGAAAGAAGCGGCAAAAGCCATCGAACCTATCAAGACTACTCCCCTCTCAGCTTCGTCTGCCGGCACCTTACGAAACTTCCAGCTGAACCCCACCGGTACTACACCGTTGTTGAAGATGTTTCATCTCTCGTATTTCTTACTTGTTTCTTGTTCCTTTTATAATCGTTGCCTGTCTTGGCTGTCGCTCTTATACGGCCTCCTTTCGCAGTGGGTGGCTTGGTGATCAAATGGCCGCCCGCTGTGCTTTCCTTCGCACGAAGCAGAGCAACTTGACACTTAAGTGCGTCGGTGTCTTCGATGATACAAAGTTATATACCTGGAGGCTGAGTGTCCCGCCTGTGCTCTCACATTGGCCTAATTAGGTCCCTGATGCAACCAGCACTGCCAGCGCGTGCCACCGAACATACTCATGGCACGTTGCTAGCTCATCGTTTCTGTATTTTTGGTCGGTGTTGTATGCTGGGACGTGCTTGAGAGCACGAGGAAAAAAAAAAGCTTTCGCGTGTTTGTTTGCGTGGAGCACACCGTCCTGCCGTTCTTCATTTCGCCCTTGTCAAACGACCTCCACAAGCAATGTAGATAACTGGGTATTTGATCGAGTCGGAAAATGTGGAGTCTGCCAGTGTTTTCATGATGAAATGCCTACGAGACAGCGGTTATGACGTAAAGGGTTGTGGCATTATTCTCGCTTCATTTTTTTCCAATGTTACTCTTCCTCCAGGAAAGTGTTGTGAATCCCACATGCATATGTTTAAGCTCAGTGCCTTTTCCTTTTATCAGCAAGTCAGCCTCTTGATATTTGGTGTTATTTTATTCTTTCATGGTTTTTACCTGAATTTATAAATACCACAGCTCTGTTTCACTGTGATGTGTAGGCTATAGTGCATTTATGATACGAAACGAAGAAAAAAATAAGAGATGAACTTTCAAAGTATACTAACAATATATTGTCACGTGCTAAGAGCTCGAAGGGACGTATAAAAGGACGCGACTGTCAAAAATCTCAGAGACCAAGAAGGACGTCTCCGCTGGCACGGGTTGCTCGTCTTCGTCTACCTCGTTCACCGGCACAGAACTGACCCACTGTTCACTGGCACAGAACACCAGGTGGCATTACTCCTCCTCCCAAGAGAGCATCGACCCGATGCTCAAACAAACGTGTGCACTGCCGTGGGTCGAAGTAGGTGATACAAAAAAACATTAAACAAATTAGTGCACGAGAGAAAATGCGTCCTGGGGCCGGCAATCGGCATTTCGTTGTTGAGACATCAGATCCGGTCCGCTGACAGTTGCCACGAAGGCGCCGTCCTCTTCTGCGCTAGTACTGGCGGATTGAAGAGGTGCTCGTGATAGCGTGTCGGCGTCTTCGTGCTTTTTGCCTGACTTGTACACGATGGTGACATCAAATTCCTGTAGTCGCAGGCTCCATCGTGCTAATCTTCCAGAAGGGTCTCGTAGGTTGGTCAACCAGCACAAAGCATGATGGTCAGTCACCACTTTAAATGGTCTTCCATAGAGATATGGCCTAAACTTTGTTATTGCCCAAATGACCGCGAGACATTCTTTTTCTGACGTGGAATAGTTGGATTCCGCGCGAGACAGTGTGCGACTTGCGTAGGCTATTACCCGTTCAAGGCCATCTTGTCTTTGTACCAAAACAGCTCCAAGGCCGATATTGCTGGCATCAGTGTGTACTTCAGTGTCAGCATCTTCATCGAAGTGGCCGAGCACGGGAGGGGAAGAGAGCCGGTGCTGTAGTTCCGCAAAGGCAGTCTGCTGGTCGTCAGCCCAGACAAATGGTGTATCATCACGCGTGAGGCGTAATAGTGGCTCCGCAATGTTAGAGAAATTTTCAATAAAGCGCCGGTAATACGCACACAGACCCAGAAACCGTCGAAGACTTTTCTTGTCTGTTGGAGGTGGAAAAGCGGTGACGGCATCAGTTTTGTCAGGATCAGGTCGAACACCAACAGCGCTCACGACGTGACCAAGAAACTTCAATTCTTCGTAGCCGAAATGACATTTCTCAGGCTTGAGTGTGAGATCGGCCGATCTAATGGCTTCGAGCACATTCCGAAGGCGACGAAGATGTTCGTCAAACGTTTCTGAAAACACAACGACATCATCGAGGTAGACGAGACAGCTTTTCCACTTGAGGTCTGCCAGGACGGTGTCCATCATTCGCTGGAATGTGGCTGGAGCGGAACAGAGGCCGAAAGGGAGCACTTTGAATTCATAAAGTCCGTCCGGCGTTACAAAAGCGGTCTTTTCCCGGTCACGTTCATCGACCTCTATTTGCCAATAACCGCTCTTCAAGTCGACGGACGAAAAATACTTCGCACGTCGCAGCTTGTCCAGAGAATCATCGACTCTGGGTAACGGTTACACGTCTTTCTTTGTGACATTGTTCAACTTTCTGTAGTCGACACAAAAGCGAAGCGTGCCATCTTTCTTTTTCACAAGAACGACTGGTGATGACCAAGGGCTGCTTGAAGGCTGTATCACGCCATCCTGAAGCATTTCCTTAACCTGCGTTTGAATCGCGTGCCGTTCGGTTGGTGAAACACGATAAGGCTGCTGCCGTATGGGATGCGCGTCGTCGTAGGTGATAATACGGTGTTTCGTTATCGGTGTTTGACGTATCTTCGAAGAACGTGCAAAGCATGTGTGGAACTCCAGCAACAGCTCACTCAAACGCTGCTTCTTCGCTTCAGAAAGCGTTGGATTGATGTCGACGCCGCGGAAAGGCGTTTCAGCAGTGCCGATGGCCTCGGAAGCAAAACACTCGGTAACATTGGCGACTGGGTCGGCGTAGGCGATGACAGTTCCAGGAAAAAGGTGCCGGTGCTCGTAGCTGAAGTTTGTGACAAAAACGTTGCAGTGATCATCACGAAGGTCAACAAGGCTTCTCGCTACGCAGACACCCTGAGACAGCAAAAGCAAGTGATTGCTTTCTACGACTGCTTCACCGTGCATCACTCCGTCCCACGCAACCTGAACCACAACAGTTGCACGGGGTGGTAACGTGACAGCGTCGTCGACGACGCGAAGAGACACTCGGGAGTGGCTGGGGTCGGCGTAAGCTGTTGTGGCGTTTGTGGTCGCGAAAGTGACTAGACGTCGTCGAATGTCAATTATAGCACCATGCTCCCTGAGAAAATCCATGCCGATGATCAGGTCTCGAGAACACTGCCGTAGAACGCTTAAACTAGCAACAAATGTACAACCGCGGACTTGCAGTCTTGCCGTGCACATACCGAGTGGCGTGACGATATGCCCGCCAGCTGTACGAATTGGCGTTCGATTCCAAGGTATCGTTACTTTCTTGAGAAGGGCGGCCAGCTTTTCGCTAATTATGGAATAGTCCGCACCAGTGTCCACTAAAGCACTGACTTCGCGACCATCTAGCAGAACAGGAATATCTAAGAACACTCTTTCGCAATCAGCCGGTGGTGTCGTTGTCGATGTATCGTCGTTATCTTCAGTCCGCGTCGATAGGGGGCCTTGAGCATGACCAGTGTGAGCGGCCTTGCCCCTGAAGGTCGCTGAGGCTAGTTTTCCCGACGCGGGCTAGGTGACCGGCTCTGCGCCACGCCCGCATAGGTGCGATGATTCGGCGAGAACCGCCGCGGTGATGGAGAGCGTGAGTGGTGCCGAGATGTCGATCCGCGCTGCTGAGCAACGTAGTCAGCGATTTCCGGAGGCCGCTGGCCGAACCTAGGAGGTGGGGAGTTGGCCGAAAAACCACGAAGTCCCAGCTGTCGATAAGTGCACTGTCGGTAGATGTGCCCAGGTTCACCACAGTGATAGCAAAGCGGACGTCGATCGGGGGCCCGCCACACGTCTGATTTTCGCGGAATCGGTCGGCGGTCACTGAGGTACGGGCCCGCTTGGACTGCCTGAAGCATGGCTGGGGCTGTGGTATAAGGCGGAATGAAATGTTGTGCAGGTTGGCGCAGAGTTTGGTCTGCCGGAAGCATAGCAGGGGCCGCGGTGGGGAGCGGAGCCAAAGGTGGTGCTGGCTGGAGGAGAGTTTGTGCATCCGACATGCGAGGGAAGTCATTTAGGGGCCGCGGCTCTGTCTGACAGGACGGTTCTCGTAGTGCCTGCTGAACTTCATCTCGGACGATGCCGGACAAAGAACTGACAGTGGGTGCTGAGGGTGTAGATAACTTCTGCAGTTCTTCGCGAATTACGGAGCGTATGAGCTCTCGGAAGAAGTCTACATGGGCTCCAAGACCACCCATGTAGTCCGTAGCAGAAGTAAAGTTCACTTGTCGCTCGTACGTCTGGGTCCGTTGCCGAAGCGTGCTTTCAATCAGGACGGCTTCAGCAAGAAACTCTGACGTAGTCTTGGGAGGGCTGCGTACAAGACCACCGAACAACTGCTCCTTCACTCCACGCATCAGGTAACGCACCTTCTTCTCTTCCGGCATGTGAGGGTCGGCTCGTCGAAAAAGACGTGTCATATTCTCAACATACATTGCTACGCCTTCATTTGGCATTTGCATACGGCACTGGAGTTCACGTTCAGCTCGCTCTCGGCGATCGGGACTTGCATACGTTTCAAGAAGCCGGCGTTTGAAGTCCACCCATGACGTGAACACACCTGTCCGGTTTTCGTACCAAACCCGTGCCCCGTCATTTAAGCTGAAGTAGACATGTCGGAGCTTGTCTGTGTCATCCCACATGTTATGAGCGGCAACGAAGTCATAGTGGAGTAGCCAATCTTCAACATCCTCATGGACAGCACCATGAAAGGGATTCGGCGTTTTTGGTTTGAATAGTGTATATTGCGTTGGCGTTGCGCCTTCCATACCGGCTTGGTTGGAGCCGCTTGGGACGGCGCTGCCTGGAATAGTTGGGGCCGTCATCTCTTCTGAGAGAAGTCCGAACTCAGGGTCCAGTCCACGGATCCTGCGGCTAGCACGGTGAACAGGCGTAACCACCGGTATGGGGCTGGAGCTTCTTGTACTAGGAGGGGTTCGGTGCATAGGGTACCCCGCACCTCCACCAGTTGTCACGTGCTAAGAGCTCGAAGGGACGTATAAAAGGACGCGACTGTCAAAAATCTCAGAGACCAAGAAGGACGTCTCCGCTGGCACGGGTTGCTCGTCTTCGTCTACCTCGTTCACCGGCACAGAACTGACCCACTGTTCACTGGCACAGAACACCAGGTGGCAATATATAAGTCTCTTAAGTAGAAAACCGACGAGAACTATGCTAGCAACCTTCAAAGGGGATGCGTGCTCGAACACTTGAAGAATAAGAAACAAAATGAAAAAAAAGAACACCCAGCCTTGCGCCTATCGGGAAAAGGGGGGCAAGTGAGGCTTGTCTTATGGAAGCGTACTAACTGATTTTCTTTTTTTACTTCCTTTATTTGTTTTTTCTTTCATTTATGAGCTTTTTCTCTTCATACCGGAAACAAAGTGGTTCTGACTGGTTGCGGGCATGGCGTGTGGGTGCGCCTACGCAGTTGTCATCGTACCTATATGTGACTCATGTTCCCGCGCCGGCACCGGAATGTAAAATCATGCGTTCATATCCAAACAACGGCATTTCACTCTCAAGCCCGCGATAGAGACCTCCCCAATTATTGAATAATGGCGCATACAAGTGGGCATGGGATCGGCGCACCTTCCAGGGGCGCCTTTGTCGATTTGTTCCGGCGACGGTGCCCGAATTCACGTGCTTTTTTATTGCTTTATTGCATGTTCCCAGACAATATGTACAACAACAAGTCAGCAATGGCATAATGGTCGCAACCACAAACAGTGTGAGTTCTACTAAACAGACACCAATGTTGAAAATCTTTTAGAGCTGTTAATGTTTTCATCTTCGACAACCACTCAGGTACAGTCTCCGTGCTTTCTTAAGCTTAACAAAGGTCGACATGAAGTTTTGGAAGTACATTCTTGTGGGTCTTGCATCTGTATCACAGTGAAATAAGTAAATCCTTTCATACGGGCCCGCCATAAACAATAGATGCTTGTTAACATTATTAAGTCAAATGCAAACCATTGTCATTATCTACCGGGAAAAATGTGATTCTTTATGCGTCCAGCAGAAATTATTTGTTAATTATTATCTACAATACATGTAAAAAATACACTTCTTCCAAGAAAAGTAAAAAAAAACGTGATCAATAGCTTCTGCCTTAATACAAAAGAGGCAGTCTCACCCCCCAAGGTAGAAAGAAACCTTGCTCTTCTATAGAAATACCTTGACGTGCAAAGTACCAGTGTGAAGCCTAAAAAAGAAGGTCGTTGTGGCAGGAACCACTTGCTTTCTTTTAACCCTTTTTAGCACGTCCTGTCCTAGGTCTCCACTGTAAAACAGAATAATTCAACTGCATTGTTCGCACCTCGAGGCCTACACGGACACTGCAAAGACACGATGAAATTTTTGTGTAATAGCACGTGAAAAATGAAATACCTTGCTCACGTACCACAGTTTAGCGACGAAGAACAAATTGCAAATCGTAGCTCTCGAGAACATTGATAGATGATTGCCCAGTGACATACGTGCCTTCAACTGAATTTTTCTTGCCTGCACAACAACGCCACCATCAAAATCTATAACCGCAATCACTTGAAAAGAAGAAAGGAGCGCAGCATCTTTAGAGCACCTCGAACTCTGAGAAGAAGCATGCACATGAAACTGGAATGGGGACATGATAATGACGACCAACCTGCACACACGATTGACTTCATCCGCGATTATAATTTTTGTAAATCTCAGAGCATGTGGTCCAAACACGAATTTCTGCCTCATCGACGTTTCAGTGGTTTCAAGAACTGGTAAAAAATAATATAAATGTGAACTTCGCTATAAGCTTGCTGCCGGGTGCCAGTTTTACAGCGAAAGCTGTTATGAGATCACAAGTCGGGTCTCGCACAGTGACGTAGTTGTCTTCCGCCTCCGCCGCCGCCGGTGTTCGTAACCACATCGCGTGAAATTTAGCACCAATGACACAGTCAGGCTCGAACCCAGGTCCGCTGAGTGCCAGCCCAGTATTTTACCACTGATACACGCTGGTGCTTGGGACTGGTTGGCAGGCTTGCCTAAGACAGGCTTGATGTCGGGAAAGCAATCGCGTTAACACGACTTATAATGCGTTTTAAAACAGCGAAATAACAAGCAGTCGTAGCACAATGCGAATAGCGTAACGAGTTGGTCGTCCAATGCTCCCATTACAAAAGCTCGTTTTTGTTCAGCTATTAACTGTGGCGCATACACTCTGCAGGGACAATTATTCATCATCCTCAGCCAGTGAATGAACAATTGCCACAGAATTCGTCGCGATAGTCTAGCGGATACCATGCTTATCAGAAGAATGACAAAAAAAAACAGCAGAGCGAATGCCGGCCTACTACTCTAATGCTGTAGTGGCCGTCAAGCAAGTGTGCTTGCAGCAGTTTCCCAATGAGTGCATAGAAAGGCCGCTCTTAAAGATTTCGCTGTGACTGTGCTGCGGCTTCCGCGCCGGCCTGGCGTTTTTTTTTTTTTTAACTCGAGGGCTGCTGGAACGTCAGATCATTGTTCCGGTGCGCTGACATGCCACCAGAAGTAACGTAGAGAGCGTTGAGAAAAGAAGCATGGTGGGGGGGGGGGGGAGCAAAAGGGAGGGAGGCTGACCTTTTTGGTGGGAGTCGGGCATAGGCTGGAAGGAATGATGGCAAGCGGCTGCGTCCGTCGCAATCTCCAGGTGCGTAGTTGGTCGATAGAACGCATTATCGGCCCCACTTCCCAGCCGAGGCAATCGATTAACCCAGTGTTCGGAACCGATGGAAGTGCATCGTGGCCCTGAGTGAGAGCGGCAACTGTGCCGGAACTAATGAACTCGGAAGAAGTGTACTACTTGTCTATAAAGTCATCGAGTGATGTATGAAATAGCGGAGCTAAGTCGAAAAAGACTATTATAGACTTTCTAAAGCGACGTATTGACGGCGTAGTAAACCTTCGGATTTGAGTGGGTTGATGAAACGATCTACATCGCAGGAGAGATGGTCACTTGAAGACAGCTATTGAAGACAGCTATTGTAGCCATCCTAAATCGACTTGGTGATGGCGTACTTGGCCTACAAAACGGAACGGGTTGATGAAATTATGAGAATCACAGGGAGGATGGTCCGTACATCTACTTCGTGGTGTCTCTTCCCCGAACTTCACGTGTTTCTCAAAGATATGAGCCAAAATATAGCTAAGAATAACTCTTCAACACCTATAGTTCTCACGGGCAAAAGGGATATTCGGTCGGTTTTGCAAAGGCTATACCCACAATGTTACATTCAGCATTCGCCTGGTGACGTGGTACCACAGCGGTCAGGCTGCGATAACGCCTCTCCACGTTAGATAGAATGGCGTGACGTCACCACCACCAAACTCGCACTCCGGAGGCATAGTAGCGACGCGATAAATGACCTTGAGAGATTTGGCGTAATAGACCTTTCAGTCTAAAAAGACAGAATGTAATAATGATTGAATTGTGGGGCTTGACGTCCCAAATCCACCTTATGAATATGAGAGACGCCGTAGTGGAGGGCTTCGGAGATTTCGACCACCTGGGGTTCTTTAACGTGCACCCAAATCTGAGCACACGTGCCTACAGCATTTCCGCCTCTATCGGAAATGCAGCCGCCGCAGCCGGAATTCGATCCCGAAACCTGCGAGTCAGCAGCCGAGTACCTTAGCCACTAGACCATCGCGCCGGGGCGACAGAACGTAATAAAGGCAGACACTGCGCTTTTATTAAGCATATGCAGAAGCCGTTAAATGTACATAGTTTCGTTGATGATGCTTAAGCATAAACATAACCAAACTAACAGTTCTAACGAGCACAACAACGCGCGTATCTCGAGTTATGCACACACCTGATGACACCACTGAGCAGCCGCTTTAAAGAAGCAGTTGAGATATTCTCGAAATACGCTTATAAGCAATGGCTGCAAGATGGTCTCGCTGGAACTGCAGCAATCTTCCTGTGGGTGTCCCTGTTTAAGTATGGTGATACCTATTGGTAAAGCAATTTGTAAGTGAGTTTTCCGACCAAAACTTAATCACCTCCGACGTACCGACGAGGGGAAAGAAGCACAAATCTAAATCATGCCGCTTGCGTGTGTTTTTGTTGTTCAGTCGCTGATGCCTACCTATAGTGGCGAGGCTGCCGGAAGATGTGATTGCGAAAAAAAGGGGCAAGCGATAAGAAAAGAGGAGCTATTGGACGGGTGCGCATGTGCGTTCATTGTGCAGTGTTACGTCAACCCCATTACGCACTTTCACCTACTCCCTTCTTCTGCTAGCGTCCATATAAATTCGTACAAGCATTTTTCACGATTCGAACATAAAGCTGTCTTGAAGAAATTAAAAAAAAAAGATCAGAAAGTGTAACAGAAAGCTCAATTCTTACCAACTGGCTTTTTCACGCTAGTACATGACATTTGTGTAGGGCATCAATATGATCTTGTCGCTCCCGCACTACATAGAACTGCAATACATTTGCCCTCTGTGACTAAATCTAAATAAAAAAACACATGTAAGAAAGTCTATGCTATAGTACACTCTTGTTCACGGGTTCAAATCCTGATAACAGCCAGACCTTGAATTCGAACAATTTTACACACACCCCCCTCCCTCACCCAACGCTCAAACAACCGGCGAAACGAAAGTTCTTGCGACTGGAACTATAGCGATCCCCCGGGCAAGCCCAAGAAACTAAATATTTGGACAGCGCGATTTCGCAACCGTCGTGTGACGGTGACGAAACAAACAGACATGAACACAATGCTCCAGCAAACGTCCCGCCTATTGGCATCTGTCCCACTGGTACGGTATCGAAGGCCGGCTAGAAAACACGGCCCCGATGAATGCCATTCGAAACAACATTGCCTGACAGTGAAACCGGAGAGAAGAGAAAATTGGATGCGTGGCAATCCATTGACACGAGCCACGCTTTGCAAGCGCATTGTGTCCAACTGGCTTTGTCCCCGTGCGTTTGTCTGTGAGCTGCATGGAAGCTCTGGATCGGGCCTCTTCGCGATCGAAGCGCAGCAGTTTCGGGCAACGGGTGAGCCGGTGGTGTACTGCGTGTCATATACGGGACAATGTACTGCGCATGCGGGCGTGTATTGCACACTGGCGATAGTGGCAAGTTATGAATGAAACATGATATCATTATAGCGTATGAACTTGCGTCAGTGGTCTAACTGAAGCACTGTACAACGCAGTGCGACCATCTGTTGTAGCCTTATGAAGTAGTGTCAGCAGAACATTTCATATTTTGGTAGAAGTACTAGCCTCTATCCAAAAAATCGGTTCCAAATATGCATGTTATACTGCAAGTGTCGTCGAAAGACGATATTTTTGCGTCTGGAGAGAGTGAACAAAATGTTTATTTGATGTTCTGCGCAAGAAAATCAGTGAATGGTATTCTGCAGGCGCTGCGTTAGAGTGCCTCGAGCGCATCGAGGCACGTTAGACACAAGTGCCATCTGGCAGTTATCTTCAAAACGAAGGTGTGCAGCCCGCGGAGAAAGATGCGCGCCAGTCTTGGAGGTGATAAGGTGTAGTACGCAAAACGACGGGCAGGTGCCACTACCGTGCCGTCCTAGAAAAGCGTTGGAAACACCATCTTGAGCATTGCGTTGCACTGTCAGCGCAGCGCGTTATACGCTACAGTCCTTAGAGTTACTTTTGTGTGCCTCTTCTAGTATAAAGGTAGACATACAAAACTTAGACATGTTGTTATGGCGCTTCAGATGCACAATATTTGATTTTTTTAATTTACAATCGCACAACTATAAACGCTATACCTTGAGCGATATTGGTGGGTGCTGCGGATGGGGTTGGCCGTTTGGTGCCGTTTGAGATATCGTTAGGGCGGACAAAGAGACAAATGTACAGACAGTCAGACAAACCAAAATTTTTCTGTCGAAGATACCCAAGAAAGACTGGTCTTTAATATGCGGCTGCAGTGCAAGGAAAGGCCCACAAGAAAGATTACATTTGTTTGGTGTGGGACGAAAACACACATTCTTTACTTTTTTTTTATAAGTGTGTCTCTATAGAAGCAACATCTCCGTGAATCCAAGCCAAAGGTGTTGACTTGTCCACGTACCGCACATTCTACAGGAATTTGCAGCTTTTGATTCGATATTTTTCAGCTTCTGAGGAAATAGTTTACATTATGCCACGATGTGGCCCAAGCGTCTGGAACTATTTTTATTTATTTACTTATTTTTATCTATTTATTCATTTCATTTGCATACTCGCATACATGAGGACACAGAAAATAGGGAGAGAGCAAGGTGATAACTGCCACCTGGAGGGGCACATTTAAAGCCTGCTCACTGTTTCGGGAGGAGGGAAGAGACGAGAAAAGATCAGAAGAAAAGACAGGTTCGAACTTCCTCGTGCCGACGAACTAAAAGATTAGTTCAACTCGCTTGTAATCGTTTGGTATTACTGGCGAAACGTGGGATAGAGCACGTCGTAGATCGGGAAACTATAAGCAAAAAGGGGAACAAACGATCAAGTGAGAATCCCCGTCTCTCTCATATTTTCGAAACTCGACTGGCTTGTGTCGTTCTGTGGTAACGGAAATTATCATAAATACAAGCAACACATGTAGAGTTTTACGTGGTTCTAAAGGTACAGTAAAAAAGCTGAGAGACCGATTCCATAGGGAAGCTCTGAGATCTTTTGCGCGCCCAAAGTAGAAATGCCGGCTTACGAAAAACGCCCGCAGGAAATTGGCGTACGGAGTCGATGCGAGAAAAACGGTCTTTTCGAATGGGTCGGATGCTAAGCACTCCACTACCGAGAAGCACTGGTGGTGTTGGCCAATTTATATACAAATGCGTATACTTATCTCTGAAGAATATTTTCCCTTTTCTACTAAAGTGTCTCTGCTGCTAATGAGGTACGCGGCATAGAATTTGGAACACAAAATGCACACCGGGTGACAGAAGACCCCCGTTATCATGGAAACCATTTTGATGGTACTGTATATACTTTGCTTTCATTTTTCTCTGTTTGGTAATACACTGTAAATTTTGTTTTACTCCGTTATAGGCCTTCTGAAAAGAGGCGTGTTTCTGTGAAGTGCTTAGTCACTGTAAATTGTGAAAATTTACATGGGCAGTTCACAATCTTGGCTTTTCGTCTTAAGCAGGGTAGCATAGCAATTTTGCAAGCCAGTTTGATAAGTACGGCTGAAACAATGAGTTCTACCATGAATCAATAATCATCTGAACCTAAAGGACGGTGCAATAGCGTCCAGGCCCATAGCCGGGAATATTTTCCGGGAAAGGCGGTGGGGGGGGGGGGGAGATTTGAAGAACACCTACTTTGTTACTAATGGTCTTCGGTAAAACATACCTACATGCATCTAAATTTTGGAGGGGGTGGACAGAGCCATACCCAGTAATTTTTTTGGCAGGCAGGGAGGCTGGCATTAAACCTTACTGAGGTTCTGACTAGGTCGTCCTTCAGTTTTCATTGAGGGAGCACTGTGCAGGGTGCCTCCAGCTCCATGAGGCTCTGCGGAGCACCGCTCTTGACGTCCAAACCTTGGCGACCCAGCACGCCCATGAGGAGGCGTCGAGGCACACTCTTGGCGTCCCCTCATGGGAGGCCTAGGCCCGGCCAACCAAACCTGCTGGTTTCTCACAATAAAGTTTATTCCTCTACCTCCTCCTCCTCCTCCTCCTCCACGAAGTGAATCGTGGCAAAGGGGTGACGCTCTGGGTATCGTGTGGGTGAGTAACCATACGTGGCCGGAGCGTTGCCTCATATAATGTAAACTAAGTGACAATGTGACACACTCACATAAAGAGTCGGCGACAAAGCTAGGTTATAGGGTTCACAATGTCTACAAATTCATTGAGTATTATAAAAGGACTGTGCTTCTAGGTGTGTTATACTGTGCTGTTTCTATTGTGATCGATATTAGTCTACTGTTCAACCCTTTTTTTCTGTCTCACAACCACACGTCTCCTCGTAATGTGCACCGTGGATGTGGACGGACAATTGTCCATCCGCATCCGCAGAAGCACTTTGGAACCGAGGGTTTAAAGCCTTGGTTCCAGGGTGCTTCACGCCTAAAATCATTCGATTTAATCTAGAGTCACGGGCGGAGAGGAACACCCGATTTATCAGCGACTGGGTTTTAAATTGCACCCGTCGTTAAAGTTCATTATATAGTTTCGTAATTTTCCCGTCATTAAAGGGCCCCGCCGCGGTGGTCTAGTAGCTAAGGTACTCGGCTGCTGACCCACAGGTCGCGGGATCTAATCCCGCCTGCGGCGGCTGCATTTTCGATGGAGGGGAAAATGCTGTAGGCCTTTGTGCTCAGATTTGGGTGCACGTTAAAAAAGCCCAGGTGTTCAAAATTTCCGGAGCCCTTCACTACGACGTCTCTCGTGATTATATGGTGGTTTTGGGACGTTAAACCCCACATATCAATCAATAAACCCGTATTTAAACGAACACAAAAGAGAAAAAAAATGTTCCGTTTTTAGTAAACTACCCTTTGACAATTCAAAAATCCCCGCGCTCGCTGCGAGAAAAGGCTTGATAAGCACAAAACGTGCAAAAATAAAATGCGGTCAGCGATGCCATCTTGAAATTTCCGTATTAAACGCTGTGACTACATAATCATTGAAGGTGTTTGCTTAAGCCTACGTGATTTTTATTAAGTAAAAATGAAGCGCAATGTCTGCTGATGGGTGCAGAGACTTGACGTACCAAGTGTCGGAAAATTTTGTCGCGCGAATGTCCGTGAAGTACGACAATATTTTAAATTCGTGACGTCACTCGCGCGGATTCCAGCGTAAAATAAAAAAAAGTACTTTGACCTTCACTTTTTCCTGTAAGAATGAACTTATGATAATAAGATGAAACATCTTATAGTTCTCAGAGAACACTTCATCAATCTAAATCATTTTGTTGTTTCAGTTTAGTGTCCCTTTAACTGAAGCTAACTTGATCAATCCTTCGACTACCCCAAGTTTCTACGTACCACGTGGTGTAGAAATATCATAAGCCTTATGATAACCACTACTAACACCATAATTATGCACCCGCGAACACCTTGCGCCCTAAGTTATGTATATTAACGGAGGTACGCTATTAGCGCACAATGCTGAAAAAAAATACATCTACGCACGTACACGTGTTTTATGCTATGCCTGCTTAACAGGAGTTTTGCCATTAGTGACCCTGTTAATGACCCGGTCGTCCTGGCTTCGCTCATCGCCGTCGGTGTTGTGAAGGCTCGCTCGCCTTCGTGGCACATCAAGCATGGCACGCGCCCAACCGAGCTTCAAGCGTGGTGTGGGTGAATGCCGCTGTCTCGAGGCCACTCGAGGAGGTTATGCCGCATCTTGGGCTCGGAGTGGTAGCGTCAGGTCCAGTACTACAAGGATTGGCTGAGCGTATGGCGTAGTGCAAGGAGTGGTTCGCCGACCCACCAGTTGCACATGAATCGACTCCACAGACATTGGTGTGCTACGGCCGGCCTAGCTACTGAGGCGCTCTGGAATATAGTCCACCCAAACATTGCCTCCGCGTGAAAGGATATCTACTTCAAACTGACACGTTGTCACGTTGAGGAAAGCGCATATTCCGGACAAACACAGGCAGGCTCTTCAGCTAGGACCTAAGTTTGGTTTCGAGCCTCGTCTGTCAAAAGTAGAAAAGGTCAGTATTTTGCATGATATTTCCCGCCATGTACCTGAGTATGAAAAACAGCGGTGCATTGGAGCGTGTATGGACGCCATGTGGGGGGGGGGGGGGGCGATCGGCAGACTAGGGCGTTCCCTTAACATTACAGGAATGGTTGATTTTATAGCAAACGATGGACTTAGAGTACTTGTTTCTGACAAAGAAGGTCAGTTCGTTGTTTTGGCGGAAGGCATGTATTGCGAGAAAAGATTACAGACTATGCGGAAAAAGTTCCGCACTACGCCAGCCAAGCCAACGGAAAGAAAACAGCAAGCTGTAGCCCTGTCGCTGGACATGAACTTGCAGAAACTCGCGCACTCTATAGAAAAGGTGAACAAATTGCAGCTGGAGGTATTTTATACTGTAAAAACGCACAATATTGGGATGCCCTTTTGCGCAATAATCAAGGAACGTGACACGGGGCAGTTTTGTGTCTCTGGTTTTTGCAGACTTGCTCTTCGTCCCTATACGCATAGATGACCCATACATCGATCACACTTAGCTCGGAAACGATTGTGCGATTCCTGCTTGATGACAACCCCGTTGATTGTGATGCCGTGAGCATTGACGTAGAGGACCTCTTTTATTCTCTTTCACATACCTTTTGACCGCAGTGAAAGAGTGTCACAGCGATCAACCTGCCTTCATTGGTCTAAGTGGCATGCCAATTGAATGTTTCACAGAAGTTTTCTTCTTTTACCTGGGGTCTTTATATCTTTCCAAGGTGAGGTGTACCTGCAGAAGAAAGCTGTATGTATTAGGTGTAGGGTGGCACCTGCTTTAAGCGATATTTTTCTAAGTAGAGTTGATCGGGTGATCCAACTGGTTTTACAAGCCTCCGTAATCAGAGTTTTTTGTTAGTCGATGACTACATGGTTTTTTTACGTAAGAGTACTGAAGATATGTCAGCAGGTATTCTAAAGAGTTTTGAGCAGTGTGTTCTCGACCTGAAGTTCACTTTGAATTACCTAAAGAACCAATGTATTCAATTTTTAAATCCTGGACTACAGTTCTCGACCACGCATATGTGCTGATGCTGCACCCCATAGATCTGTGAAACCTGTGCTGAACTATAAACCGGGCCATACGAAACTGGTTAAAAATGCGATTGCACTCTCTTGTTTTAGCTCTGCACTGTAGAAATCCTGCACTCATTTAGTTGGAATAAATTTTGCTGGGCAGGCCCAAAAACTTAGACAAGCAGGTTTCCCACAGGATGTATTGTTAAATGTCTGCGAAAAGTTGATTAAGAAAATAAAAAGAGGCCCTGGTGTTGGTTGTAACTTGGATGAGAAGGCGAAGCATAAGAAATTTGCTGTTCTTCCATATGTCCACAGTTTTACCCACTGCCTAGAGAAAGATGGGATCAAGATCTCAGATCCAAGTGGTTATTTCTGCAAGGAACAAGTTATCAACTTTACGTGCCAAAGTAGATAGACGAGTCACGAATCACATATATGCCCAGCAAGATTAATCTAATGTTTGTCATATTTACAATTATACATCGTGTATCACTGGTGTTGTCTACTCCATACCCTTATCATGCTATCGTGTATACGTGGGTCAGACAGGTCGCTGTTTAAATGTTGTACTTCGAGAACATTTTAATTCTCTGAAAGGCCACTCCGGCCTTCATCTAGCAGCCCACTGTAGGGTATGCGGCTGCGTGCCACTCTTTGATGATAGTATTGTGTTGTTTCGGCATAAAAACCAAAGAGTGCGTGAACCTATTGAGGCTGCGCATATTCACAAGATTTCTTAGTCGTTCGTCAGTGTTCCCTCTGTGGTCATACACCATAAGAAGTTGAGCTTTCTAGGTTTTGTATGACAAGCGGATTATTCCTGATGTTGCCTTGGTTTTGTTGATTTGGCCTCTCGTGTCTTTTTCTCCTCCCCCTTTGCCCTCCCTTGCTTTTCATTCTTTTCTTTATATATTGCCTCGGTCTTGCAATAAAGCTTCACTTGATATACTCTGCTCTTGTCTGTCCTTTTTCTCTACTTCGTGTTTGCGTCCGTTTTTGTTGTTTTTTTTGCGCAGTACACTATAAATAAGTACCAACTTGCTTAACTAGCCATTGATTGATTGATATGTGGGGTTTAACGTCCCAAAACCACCATATGAATATGAGAGACGCCGTAGTGGAGGGTTCCGGAAATTTCGACCACCTGGGGTTCTTTAACGTGCACCCAAATCTGAGCACACGGGCCTACAACATTTCCACCTCCATCGGAAATGCAGCTGCCGCAGCCGGGATTCGATTCCGCCACCTGCGGGTCAGCAGCCTAGTACCTTAGCCACTAGACCACCACGGCGGGGCGCTTAACTAGCCATTCTTCAGAAGTTTTGCGCAAATCCCGCATAGTTGAGAGAGGTTTATGAAAGGTATAACTGACGACTGATCAGTCTGATGATAATCATGGTGGATTGACGACTACTTGTTGGTTAATTAGTTGCTGAATGATTAGCCCTCGCGCCGCTGCGTGTTAGAATCCTGGTTATCTCAATTGGCAGTTACCGCCTCGCAAAAGCGTTGTTCCCCGGTGCGATTCCCGCACCATAACGGAATCTTCTTGAAATTTAGAAGCTTTCATTTCTGTGAAATCCGCATGAATTTCTCAGCGTCTTCAGGCTACAAACGAGCGCTTTTCAAGTAAGCCTTTCGTAACCATGCCAGCATCGCACTGCCACACAAACGTGTGCCGCCAAACCCGTGAAACGTTCTGTTTGTGTTCTCAGGGACGAAAGCTGAGACACCATGGTGGTTCAGTTCGAATGTCGGCGAATCGGGTGTCGCGGAAAGGGGGGTCCGCCATCCGCCACGTAACGTCGCCGAGTGCTCCGGCACTTCTTTCTTATCTCCGTCACGCGCGATAGCGTCGAACTTGTCCCGCTAAAGTTGCTCAGCTGCCGAGAAGTGCGGAAACGTGTCTGTCTCGGCGCAGACAAGAAAGACCCGCAGTTTCGTCTTTTGTCACGAAAGCGGGTCTGCCTCATTTCGGGCGCGCGGGGTGTCCGATGTTTTTATTGAGCGAAACGAACTTCCAGAGGCGATGGCGTCCGTTCCGCCACCAGGGGCGCGCTCGAGAAGCTCAATCAGAAACGCCGGCGCGCGTAGTGAGGCGGCAGTCGAGCGCCGCGGGCGCGTTGAAAGTCGGCGGCGCCTGTCCCGAGTGTTTCCCGCGGCCCCTGATGCGTGTCACGTGTGTCAGCCCCTGACGTGTGTCACGTGTGTCAGCCCCTGAGGATGCGACGTGTTGTTTCTCGACCGTAGGCCGTGACAAACTGCACTGCTACGCCGGAGCGACTGAAGCCGCCGATTCGTGTCCGCCAAGCTAAATATGACAGCCGCGAATGGGAAGTAGACCGGGCAGGTGGTCGTCAAAGTTGCGCGAGTTTTCTTATCGGTGATAAAGGGCGATGCCACGTTTACTCGACTCTGCGGTCCACATGCGTGCGTTTTGAAGTGACACAGCGCGAGTGATGAAGCCGTCTTAGTCTAAGCAGTAGGGCAGTAGAGCATGCCGACTGAATTGCTGGCTACGCGAACGATCTTCACCTTGCGTGCCAGTCACTGTCGATTCGGCGTCTTCCATCCAGTTACCGATAAGACGGTCCAGCTGAGAGTGAGTACAGACCTTAGTTTTCCAGGTGCGTAATTTTTTTCCCTTGAAATGATGCGGTGGACTCGCATGCTTGATTCATGGTGCTCCATTACCTCAACCGAAAATTGCTTGAAGACAGCGCCTGCTATCATGTGAAACAATATCGCCCGAGGACGGACGCATTTACGCGCGGGCAGCTGTGGGTCCTCGGAGAAGCGTACGGTAAGTGTTAAACGCACACTTATTGTGTCATATTGGTTGTGCATGCGCGATTATGCACGTGGTTCAAGTGTTGGCAAAAAGCAGGTATTTGCCGCGTATTCTAGCCACGACACATTGGCAGTCTCAAGATAGCAAACCGAACCTGTTACAACACGTGAAAGATTACTGCTTTAGGGACTGTAGGTAACGGGCACGCTTTTTTGACAAACTTGTGTTTAGAGAGCTTCTATAGCTGATCACCGCCGTGGTCAAAGCTATACGCGCAGAGATACAATTTTCGGAGGCGGATATATATCGGTGTGTGTTTAAGGGGCCATAACACTGGTGCCCTTCGCTGCAGCGCCCATGTACCTTTCGCAAGGGTCGTGGTACTCGGATTCGGCACTTACTACCAATCGCTGTTCTTCTTGGGCTCGTGACGTATATACATCGCCTTTAACGGCTACACGCTGTTGTCTCTGCTTGCGTAGTCCGAAACACAAAATGAAGTGAAATCAATTCGTCGTGCACGACAGTCGTGCGAGACAAGGCAGGAAGGTGTACCTCTGATAGCATGGCAGAAGAGGGTAGACGAGCCAATTCGCCATTGCTATCACCCGAACATGGACCAATCGAGAACTCATTTTCCTCACGACCTCAAGTGAAAAGAGTGTTGGCGTCAAGAACTGTGACAAAGAGACGAAAATCGCCAGTAGAGAATGGCGTGATTGTTCTATGTTTACACGGATGTTGCTTAGAGGCCATTAAAAAAAACTACTTAGATTGCCTTTACGTTACTCTTATGCGTGCGCTGCGAGCTCACCTGCGCCAAAAGTTTCAATATAAAATGCTCGTGTTTTCGTGTCGTTAACGACAGTAGCACGTCGGCATGAACAAATGCACACCAGTGCGTTACTTTGATTGATATGTGGGGTTTAACGTCCCAAAACCACTATATGAATATGAGAGACGCCGTAGTGAAGGGCTCCGGAAATTTAGACCACCTGGGGTTCTTTAACGTGCACCCAAATCTGAGCACAAGGGCCTACAACATTTCCGCCTCCATCGGAAATGCAGCCGCCGCAGCCGGGATTCGAACCCGCGCCCTGTGGGTCAGCAGCCGAGTACCTTAGCCACTAGACCACCGCGGCGGGGCTCAGTGCGTTACTTTAGTGAACGCCGAGTACATTGTACGAGACTTGTTACGAAGTATTCTTCTTCCTTTTCCACCTGTTTTCGCTGTGGCTGGCTGTTCGATTTTCACGACCGTTACATGAGGTATCGATGCGAAGTTCGCATATTCTGTCGCAACCGAGTCTGTTTCAAACAGTCGCCAAGAACCACGAAATCCAGACAAATTGGCAAAATCAAACAAAATTCACATACTCACTCTTAGTGGTGCAGTAAAAATTTTCACGCCGCGAAAGAGTTCAGTCAGAATACATATTCACAAACTTGAAGCGTTTACAAAGGAGATATTGCGCAGTTGTATATTGGGTGTTTGATATACGAGCACGTAACTTAATTAGGAACTTAAGAAGACAAGGGGCAATGCATTGCGCTTGGACCTGCCGGCGTTTGCCTCGGCGAAACAGTGGCTAGGGTGTTCGGCTGCTGACCCGAAGGTTGTGGGTTCGATACCAGCAGTGGCGGTCACATTTAGACGGAGGTGATATGACAGCGGCCCGTGTACAGGTGGTCACAATTTGATCACGAGGCAACTGGCTTAGCAGCTCCATGACTGGCTCCTCCCCGACGCGCTGTGCAGAGAAAGGGCATAGCTCAAAGGGAATGGAGAAAATGCCCAGGTGGCGTGAATATCTTGTAAATAATAGATAACAACGTAGACAGGACGACATAAAATGCCTAGGGCAACAATAAAGTGACCAATAACGAGGACATCTCGGACTGCCAAGAGAAAAAAACTACATAAAGAAAGCAAGGCTTCTAAGATGAGGGGCGCGAATCGACTTATGTGTTGGCAAGTTTGGCAAGAAAAGGAAGGGGGCAAACAAACACCAGATTTGGGAGACCCCGGTAATGGAGGCCGAAATGGAAAAAAAGATCTTAGTATAGAGAAGCAACGATTGGCATGGAAGGAAGAATGGTGAGGGTGCAGACTGGCTGAAAGGCGCAAGTAACGGATGCAAGGGAGGCGGAAACGGTTGGCGTCTTCAGAGACACCAATAGAGCGTCTCTGAGGCTCCCCGGAATGCCAGATGCCTGACCTTATTTGGCGATATCAGAATGTCCTTTGATCTCTAACGCCTGCCCTGCGGCGCTGACCGGCTCCCTCACACTTCTGTTTCGCCGTGTACTTATTGTCACTTCATTCTTCACTTAGTCTTGCATTGACTACGTACATAAGGTTATGCTTTCCGGGTTATCGCATCTTATACGCTTGTGTGTCTTGTAAGTGGAAACACACTTTATTTTTTCATTTTCTCTGTTTTTGTGAGCGTATGTGTCTGTGTACTGACAATGACAATGCTATTGAAGAGTGCGAACCTTTATGTTCAATTCAGCTAAGCAGTCAGCAGACTGCACATCCTTAAAGTGAATTCCTATGGAGTCTAATGAACTTGTCCTTTTATGTCCTAGAATCTGAAAACAGTCAATGCCGGAATGTTCCAGCACTTACGCGGAGTAAACGTGGACATAAGTTATAAGTGTCGCATGCCCATGTAGCTTTAGTAGCATCCTATGTACTTCATAGCAAAAAAAAAACACACAGCATATTCACGGAGTGCATGATCATGACTGGAGAAAAGCGTCCGTCCGTCTGTGCGTCCGTCTGTGCGATCATCCATCCATCCGTGCGTCCATCAGTACATCTGTATGCCTGTCTGTCCATCCATCAATCCGTCCGTCCATCTAGTGAACATTCCAAGTGCGCCGTCTCACATCTTTTCATCATATATTCAGCATATGGAAGTACCGTCGTCCAGCGAACACTCCAAGGACTAAATGAGAGGTGGCACACGCGCACTTTCTTATGGCCTGCGCTTCGTGCCTACTTCCCACCTTTCACCACCTCGAGTTCATGGCTATATACTAGTTCTTTATATGGCACTGTGGTCGAACCCTCGCTTAACTTTGCTAAAACCAAGGAGGTTATGCCCAGCGAGTTTAACGTGGCAACCCTTTCTGGTCAGGTAGTGCTCAAAGTGCGTCCTTCTGATACTAGTTTTTTTTTAGTAAGCATCAAATTCAAGGCAAATTTTATTGAAGATTAAGTCACCAATACTCGTCTCTTTAAGTTATTTTATCAGAAACAACTATATTTTCATTTATAGATAATATGCGAGGGTTGCCTCCTCAATTGGAAAGGGTGCGCGCCTGCCGCAGCTCTAGTCCAGCCGTGGAGGTGGCTACCTACTTCTACGCCGACTACTACATACATGGCGGACGCACGACCCACGGCGTAGGTAGCTTCGGCCCCAAAACATCGTCACGAAACAGAGGGCGGATGAGACAAGATGTGTAGGCTGGAGTTCTTTTTTTAGGGGGGGGGGTAAAAAGTGGTGTGAGGGGGTTTGTTAAAACCTTTTCTGCATGTTTCCTGCCTGTGTTTGTACGTGTGCGTGAAGAATAAGAAACATGCTGAATTGAAACTTTTTGCGGAGGGTGGAGGGACTGTAACCCAACCAACCCTCCCGCCCTCCTTCCTGCTGGACACGCCCTGGAGAAGGTCATTGCCACAAACTCACCACTGATTTCTCGGCGACGTCCGCATTATTGGCATGTATTGAATGCAAAAGTGTTACATAGATCTAATCACAAAGTGACCTCTAACGGTAACATGTAGCTTATTAACTTTCTGCGAGAGCAGAGGATATCTACGCATGGTGGTGCTGTTTGGCCACATCTAGGCTATGCGCAGGCGAACTTCACATGTGATCTATTAGGAAAGATGTGCGCTTTTGGTCTTGCACAAAGTAATCTGTAATCCAAAAGTGGAGTAGGAACAAAAAAAAATGCAGCATATGCTCGGATTGAATGATGGTGAGTGGGGTGAAGTGTCCATCCGTCCGTGTGTCAGTCCGTCCGGGTGTGCGTCCGTGCATCTGATCGCGTTCGAGAATGCCGACAGCGCGGGGGTAACACCGGCGAGACGCGAGCCAAGGAAGGCGAGCGCAAGAGTTTTCAACGCACTCGCAGCTCTGCTTCGTGCATGCCCCACCAATGATCCGCCACGTACGGCGACTATCCAGGAGAATAAGAGAGGCACTCGTTCTCCACGTACCCAGGCACAGCCCGTGTAGCAGCCAATTGGAGAGTAGCGGCACAGTGCCATCTAGAATATCCTCACTCAACTGCAGTTTGTATGTACGTTTTTGAAACAAAGGCGTCTATTATACTGTTCGGGAGATATTTCTTTCTCGTCTCTCCTCTCGGTTACACGTTACGCATGGCAAGGTTAGACTAAGAGGAGCTTCGCCCCTAAAAGATGTATGAATTGACTTGCTCCGAATGAGGAGTAGCTTGTCATATTTTTGTATGAGAAAGTTCATGTACAAGTATTTATTAGGCTTACGCTAAAATCCCCGGCTAAAGGCTGTCGCACATTGCCGCTTTCCATCCTTATTTTGTTCCTTTGTTGCCGTTTTGATCCTCATTAAAAAAGAAAAAGTCAGCTTACTTGTTTTGTCACTATTGCTTTCCTCTGATCGAAATCTGATGCGGGCTATCTTAACAGCGTTTTGTGGAACGGCACCCAATTCTAGTTATGGTTGCGTATAGTCTTCACGCTGCACTTGTGTTCTGCTTTCCTAAAGGCGCGGTATCCTGGGAAAGTGCTCCCGCACCACCAAGATTAGGAGCAACTCGGAGCGGCATCGGCAATTTTCACTGGTCCGGCCAAGTTCCCGAGTGCGGACCGTCGGTGCAGTCTTCTAAGATTGCATATCGATTCTCGATAGGCGTTGTGCAGCCCGGCGAGCTTCACGCCGGCCCCTTAGTACACGGTAGGCGCTGGCTTCGACCTTCTGGCGCCCCGCCGTGGTGGTCTAGTGGCTAAGGCACTCGGCTTCTTACCCGCAAGTCGCGGGCTCGAATCCTGGCTGTGGCGGCTGCATTTCTGATGGAGGCGGATATGTTGTAGGCCGGTGTGCTCAGATTTGGGTGCACGTTAAAGAACCCCAGGTGGTCGAAATTTCCGGAGCCCTCCACTACGGTCTCTCTCAAAATCATATGGTGGTTTTAGGATGTTAAGCCCCAAATATCAATCAATCAAAATCAATCAATCTTCTGGCCTTCTTCGTACAGGCTGCTGGTGCGGACTTTGTATGTACAGACGTGTCCGCTGTTGAAGGGAACACTTGCAGCAAGTCCAGTAATGAACAGTGGTGATTAAAGTTATGTCCAAGTTATGTTTATATGTGTGATTACAATGCGGCCACGCTCGGACAAAAAGTAAAATCAATTCACTTTCATGAATCTTGCTAAAGGCGGAAACAAAAAAAAAACACTTGGCCTGCCAACACTTTTCGATCGCGTATCATTACAATCAATTCGCGCAGGTAAACGACACCGCAAAAAATATGATGCAATAATTTTCTGTGATTATTGACGCTCAGTTTCCTGCAGGTCTATAAATTCAGACGTCAACACTTGCACGCTTTGCTCACACTTGGCCAGTTTAGACGACGTGCTGTTTTACGCCTTAAGGGTTGATGAATACTTGGACATTGTTCAAGTGAGATGCTGCATGCGATACGCAGTTTGAATTTAAAACAAATTGTGGTCGGTCCAACGGGCCCACCACGTGGCGCAGAGACTATAGGCCCATCTGTACCAACGTGAAAAGGGCTGTCGACGTAATATATCGCAACCCGGTGGACCTGAATAAAGCGTTTGTAATTCTCATCCATGTACCGCTTCATCCTTAAAAGGGCGCCCGTACACATGCCTCTGTTACGAGCTATCGACCTGATGCAGCTGTTCAAGGCAGTAAGATTATGTTCAGATGAAGGCGGAAACAGACAAAGGAAAAAGGTGGCCCTTTTAATAAATATCGGGCCTTCTCCGACATCCAGAGTATGACGCCCATTTTTACAGCCTACACCGAGAAATTCTCGTGGCTTCCAGGTAACAGACGAGGTCGCTATGTTTCACGGGCTTAGAAATGTCCCTACTCGAAAGCATCCATCAGGCACAGGTAAGGAAGTGCCGTAAGCAAAGCTACATGGTACAAATCAACCGCAATAAAAGCACTGAACCGAGTCAAGACAAGCCAAAAGGAATGACAAGAATGAGCGCTTGATGTACCCATTCCTTTCTGTGTGCCTCTTCTTGGTGGGTGGTTTATTGCGATGTACTGGTAGGGAGAGCCTCGGTCGAAGCAGGTAGCTGGCTTGACGAATGAATGTTGGCCCGTGTGAGTTCGCGCTTATTTTGTGGGATCAACGCTGTTGACTGCCACAAACATAGTGAGGCATAGTTCTGTGAGGTTAGGCACGCAAGTTATTCCTTCACTTTCCAAGAGAGATGAGTGTGCTGCTGAGTGGGCTGCGCTTTCAGCGATGGTCTGGGAAAACACAGCAAAAATGTGGTCAAAGAGAGGATGCATGCGAAGAGGGAAGGAGGCAGACAAAGCAGGGAATGAATGTGTACTCACACTGATGTAGCGACACTGCATGCCCAAATGCTCCGTCAGCATCACGAGTGTGTGCTTCACTGTCGCCTATGTCAGCGTCTTGGCAACTCTCGCAGTGCGCTCTGAGAGCCAGCCGCGGTAATCGAATGTGGAGAACGGTGCAATGGTGTTTTCAATGTTTGCTGGCACGTCGACTTGATTGCCTTTTGTTTTAGACATACTGCGTGTAGGTATACTATTTTGGCCGCGATAAAAACGTAGAAGATAATTTAACAGGATATTGGCACACCCAAGGAAACGAACCGACAGAGAAGCCGATAAAGCATAGAGAACCTAATTCGTTGTTTTTAACTGTAGGTTAGTAAATATGACGTGAATGAAAGTGAGTTGAACTGGATGAATAAACAACATTGCCATCGGAGGAGCCCAGAACCTTCGAATTACGCTCCCAATGTTCATCCGACTGAACAACGATGGCAGGCGTTCCGCTCTCAATTTTTTTTTATATATCTGCTAGTGTAATGCTGCGAATGTTAACCAGCGCACTGACCTGCACTCCCAAATACGTTTTTTTTAATCCTTTATCCGATTAATGATCTTTTTGTGTGCTGGAATCAATGTTACTGGAAAACCAATTTTTATTATATGCAATAACGGTACTAGATGAATAGTTTAAACGTAAACATTTTGACAGCAATCTGTCTGGCTGGGTAGAAAAGTTTAGAAAATTGAAATTGCTCCAGCCACAGTTCAAAAAGAGCCCGACGTTTCGGGACCGACTCGGTCTCTTCCTCAGGGGGTGACTGTCTTGGTCATGGAAGTGTCGTCGCGTCGTGTTCTCTCACCACGGCTCCGGCTTTCCCCAAATTCCGTTCTGTTTCAATAACAGAAGCGCCGTCTAAGTCAATTTTATGGTCGTGCTTCTCGCAGTGCTCCGCCAGAGCGCTACGTTGCACTTCCATCTTCCTGACGTCGTTCTTGTGTTGGCGCATTCTTTCCGGGAAAGACTTGCTCTCGCCTATGTAGCAGGCTGGACACCCAGAACACGACACTTTGTAGACAACGCCCGGGTGTAGCTCCCTCGGAGGTCGGTCTTTCGGCCGCGGTAGCAAGCGAGTGAGCGTCGAAACAGGTTTATGGATTACCGTGACACCGGCTTTTCCTAGGACTCTCGAGAGCTGTTCACTTATGCCCGGCACATATGGAATGGCGACGCGGTTGTTTGGCGACTTCGTTTCTCTCGTGTGCGGTGGTGTGGCCAGGGTGGAAAGGGGGTCGGGCGGTGTGTCGCTTGCAGGTGTCTTTTCGCGGTGCGGTGGTTGTCGTCTCGACAAACGGCGTGACGCCCGGCGGATGAACGCTTCTGTGTAGCCATTCCTTCGTAGCTCGGCGACAATCCTCTTTTCTTCTTTCTTCCTCTCACCTTACGACGTGCAGATTACTCGTGCACGTGAGAGGAGTGCCGAAACCACTGAAGCTTTGTGGGCAGTTGGATGACAGGACGAAAAATGCAAATACCTGCCGGTGTGAGTTGGCTTTCTATACACCGAAAAGGTCATGCGCTCGCCCTGTCGTCTGACTAAAACATCGAGAAACGGAAGCGCCCCGTCTCGCTCTCGTTCCACCGTGAACTGTATCGCTTGGTCGATGGAGTTTAGATGTTCGAGGGAGCTGTCTACTGCTGCCTTCTTTATTATGCAAAAACAGTCATCCACGTACCTCACAAATACTTTCGGCCTGTCAATAAAGGAGCCCAGTGCCGTCTCTTCTATGTGTTCCATTGTGAGGTTCGCAGCCGTAACTGAGATCGCCGCTCCCATCGCGGTCCCACTGGCTTGTCTGTAGAAGCTCCCGTTGACGCTGAAATACGTCCCCTTGAGGCAGTATTCCAGTAGGCGACACAGTTCGTCGACGCCCAGGCAGGTTCTTTCATCCAAGAGCTCGTCTTGGTTCAACGCTGCTCGTGCGCTAGATACCGCTAGTGCTACGGGCACACTGGTGAACAGGGACACGACGTCGAACGAGACGAAGCACTCATCGCTGCTCACGGTCACATCTCTCATGCGCTCCACGAAGTGGCTGGCGTCGCGTAAGTGGGTTGGTGTTTGCCCCACGAGCGGTGCGAGAGTCCGGTGGAGATACTTGGACAGCGCCCGGAGTGGAGATGTTGTAAAATCCACGATAGGATTGCAGACACCTGCAAGCTTGCAGACACCTGCAAGCGACACACTGCCCGACCCCCTTTCCGCCCTGGCCACACCACCGCACACGAGAGAAACGAAGTCGCCAAACAACCGCGTCGCCATTCCATATGTGCCGGGCATAAGTGAACAGATCTCGAGAGTCCTAGGAAAAGCCGGGGTCACGGTAATCCATAAACCTGTTTCGACGCTCACTCGCTTGCTACCGCGGCCGAAAGACCGACCTCCGAGGGAGCTACACCCGGGCGAAGTGGTTCTTGAAAGAGAAAAGAAGAGAAAAGTGAGCCCCGTTATTGTCTGCTTCATGAGCGACACCGCCACAGTAGCTCACGGGGGATGGGGGTGAGGAGGGATAAAAAAGGATAGGAGTAAAGATGTGGGAAAGCCGAAGAAGGAGAAGAGAAGAAGAGAGGTGTGGTGGTAAGCCACAGCGAGCGAGGACAAACCGAGGGGATAGAAGAGATAGGAAAGATGGAGCACGGTCACTGTAGTCCGAGGACGGGGCGCACCTGCGAGAGCTCCTTTCGGCGTCGGTGGATGGCGTAGAACAAGTCCAGTAAGTCAGAGCTGCACTGTCGTCGGAGGTGGAAGGTCGTCGGCGGCAGGAGATGACGTAGGGCGAGTCCAGTCGGCCAGAGCCACGATGACGCGGGAGATCGCAAGCGCGCGGAGCGCGCGAGCGCACAACCGATCGGCCCGAAATCCAGCAAGCGAGTCCGCTACACCCGGGCGTTGTCTACAAAGTGTCGTGTTCTGGGTGTCCAGCCTGCTACATAGGCGAGAGCAAGTGTTTCCCGGAAAGAATGCGCCAACACAAGAACGACGTCAGGAAGATGGAAGTGCAACGTAGCGCTCTGGCGGAGCACTGCGAGAAGCACGACCATAAAATTGACTTAGACGGCGCTTCTGTTATTGAAACAGAACGGAATTTGGGAAAGAGGCTCTTGCTCGAGTCTTGGCACATTCAGCATACGCCTGCCAACGTGAACCGCTCGCTGGGAACAATGCCTTCGGTGTACGTTCACGGTCTCCGAAACGTGGTGGAAAGGGAAAGCCGGAGCCGTAGTGAGAGAACACGACGCGACGACACTTTCGTAACCAAGACAGTCAACCCCTGAGGAAGGGACCGAGATGAATAGTGTATTTACGTATAAACTGCAACAAAAATTTACAAAAACGTAGTGATCTATAGTTTTTTCAGCGGCATTCCGTTTCGACATGACTTATCGGTTCATTTGCAGCTGCTGTCTAATGATGGTCGTTCATAAGCGGCTAACTTTATCAGTACTAATGAAAACTGTCAAACGCCGGCTTGGCGTTGTTCTTCTTTCACACTGTAGAGCGTCTTCAACTATGTACGTCATTTAGATCTGGATGCTCATGGCCCGTGCGCTTAGATTTAAGTGTTACGCTAGCTGTTCAAAATTTGCAGAGTTATTCGCTACAAGGTCTCTCATAATAACATCGCCGCTTGCGGATTTAAAACTCTGATAACAATTTATGTGCGTGATCATTAGGATGAAATGAATCTAAAAGAATAGATTTGATGCAGCGTTTTCTCATAGCAAATCTTTGTTCTAGTTTAGTGACAACAGTTAGGTTTCAATCGAGCAATGTACTCATCGCGTGTTTGGGCTCATTATCGTGGCTGCATTGCATATTACTTTCGCATTGAACGTGTTATTTACATTTTTATACGAGATTTTCAGTCGCGAGGAATCTTTCAGAGTTTAAGCATCTCACAACTCGCGAAAAACTGTTTCCAATTTGTCGACCTTCCGACGAAATACGTAAGTTGACAATAAAGCGTGCGGCATTTAGCGATTATGTCATCTAGAGACCTCCGTTTACCCCACTTTTAAGACTTCTATTTGTCGTCTCCATAAGAAAAGAAATATAGACCCGTTCTTACGAAGACTTCTGAGGGAGCGAAAAGTGCGCCTATCAAAGCGGTGATCCCACCAGTCGTAAAAACCAAGGTGCGAGTTGTGAAAGAGTGATACGACGACAGTTTTAAGTAAAAAAAAAGAGAGAGAGAGAGAAAAATTCGTGAGCAGTTTTGTGGCCGATATCACTTGAGAAGTTGCCTGACCGAAAAGATGAGGCGACAGCTTGCGTCATAGATTGCCAGATTTTCGCAAGATTACAGTCTAGCCGGCGGTGATCAGCGGATGGGTAAAGCCGTAAAACTTTCGCAAGTCGAGGACTTCCTGTTAAGTGAAAACGAAAAGATTCGCAAATGAACCAGCAAATGTTCTCACGCGTTTCCGTTGTTGCCCGCCTATAAAAACTGCGCGTTGTACTTATGGGTTATTTTTTACGCGTTACGCACATTCGCATTGTGTTGGCTTCACTTTTGAAAAAAAAAAAAGAAAGGTTCTTGTGCACTGGATCTTCGTCAGTGTCAGTTTCTATATACTGAAAGCAACACGGTCTGTGGACTCTTCTGAAACCGCATTCAATACCTGGATGCGATAACACTTGAGGAAAAATCACAGCATATCCATGGAGTGAATGATGATTGGTGGGACGAAGCGTTCATCTGTTCATCCGTGCTTCCATCCGTTCATTCGTTCTTGCTTCCATCCGTCCATGCGTCCGTCCGTGTGTTCGTCCTTCCGTGTGACCGTCGGTGCGTCCGTCCATACGTCCGTCTCTACGTCCATTCTTCCATCTGTCTGCTCGTTCGTCTATCTGTCTGCCCATCCGTCCGTGCGTCTGTTTGTGCGGCCGTCCCTCTGTCTGTGCGTCCGCCCGTCCGTTCATCCGTGTGTCCAACCCTCTGTATGTCTGTCCGTCCGTGCGCCTATCAGTCCTTCCATCCATCTGTATGTCTATCCACCGTCCGTCCGTCCGTCCGTCCGTCTGTCTAGTGAACACTCCAAGTACAGTCATCTCGCATCTTTTCATCATGTATTTATCATACACAAGTGCCGCCATCCAGCGGTTATTCCAAGGTCCGTTCTTTCGGGTATGTGCTACCGGTGGTTACGCACTACAACGAGGGACGCACAAACCACACCCTAAGGATCTTGGCCTCTAAAATTTGAACCAATCTTGAAGGCAGTGAAGTCTAACAAATCATTTAAATCACATTATTTAGACTGCCGCATTCTCTTGCGCGAAACCAGCCCTCAATAATGTAGACTCATTGGTGTCAATTGAGCAAATTATGGCCAATGCCAGCTAGTGTTGACTAATGATGGCTGAATAGGACTATTAGTTTATTAGTGTTAGCTAGTAGTGAATAGGTGACACTCACAACACCCATACTGCCTTCATGAAAACTCAAGCGAGCGAACAAGTCTTGCGGCACTTTCTTTTGAACGGAGTACGCACGAACTTTTTGTGCAACAAAAGAAAAGAAATTGTGATAACCAAATAAAAATTATGGGTCCAATGAATAAAAAAGATGCTATCTTCAGAAAGAAAGCCCCTGAAAGATACTTTAATAGAACCGGACATCCGTTGCAAGGTTAGTGTATACTTTCAACATACCTCGTTAATTTGCCCCGCCGCGGTGGTCTAGTGGCTAAGGTACTCGGCTGCTGACCCGCAGGGCGCGGGTTCGAATCCCGGCTGCGGCGCCTGCATTTCCGATGGAGGCGGAAATGTTGTAGGCCCGTGTGCTAAGATTTGGGTGCACGTTAAAGAACCACAGGTGGTCTAAATTTCCGGAGCCCTCCTCTACGGCGTCTCTCATAATCATATAGTGGTTTTGGGACGTTAAACCCCACATATCAATCAATCAATACCTCGTTGAATTATGTGCCATCTTACTGTGCATTCCTGCGCCTCAGCGTTGCACTTGCGGGTATTGTACTTGTTATACTATACACCCGTGCATGCGAGTGGAGTTCGCTGAAATATTAGTATTAGGATATGACGGACGTTTTGCACTTCAGTGTTTTTTTCTGATGATTTGGCTGAAGGACATACAGAATGAGTTGAAGTGTGATTTCGCGTCAAATTTTGTGTCCTGTATGCAGTCTTACTATGTCTAATTTTTTAAATTCTTTTTTAAGAGGATCATACAGTGTAATTTAAAGGTGTCAATGCCTCATAGAGAAAATATATTGATAAAGTTGACGATACAGCGCTTCTCTTCCGATTCAGTTCTATGCTCTCCGAACACCAAGCGCGTTGAATTACGAACAGGAGTTCCAGATCTCATTTGATTTCTTCCACAGGCAGGAACAGACACACACGCGCACACGTGGCATCTTAAAGACTGCCAGCAACGCCCCTATAAAAGTGCTTCAGGGTATCGGGAAGATACAACACCAAAAAAAAAAAAAGAAATGGAAGATAGCTCGCAGTGAACTGGGACGTCTGATATGCCTCAGAGCTGTGGAAGAGAAAATTAGTTCCACCCTCCCGTCGCTTGCCTGTGCGAACTCTCCGGATATGTAGACTCTAGAGCCACGTTTAGATAGCGTTTGCCTGTCACCGGAAAAGAACTTGCTTCAAGCATTTCTCGTGTCTCTTCCGTGCTCGGCACACCTCCTTTCATATCGTTTTCGTTTAGGTAGTCACTTGAAGACGACAGCTTAGTATCCGCGGACGGCCACCTCTCACCTGCTGCTTCGTGTCGGTCGCTTTCTTTAAGGCTTGTTATTTTTTGCGTTGAATTGATTGCTTCGTGAAAAAAAGTGCAGAAAAATTGAGTATGCATGCTAGTATTAGGAACGTGGACGGACGTTGCCTCTTTGCTTTTGAACACTGCATAGTTAAGTGCTAATTATGACTCTGACTTTTTGGCAGGTAGGGCAAACAGACGCGCGTAGGTAGGTAGGTCACGCAGACGCAGGTCCGGTTTCCTATTGTACGCTGGGGGAAGGGGATTAAGGGATAAAATTAAAGGATTCCTCTTTCTGTATCAGAAAGAAATACTCTTAAACTCAAATTCAATTCAAATTCAAAAAAAGAGAGAGAGATAAAGAAGGAAACATAAAAAAAAGGTAAGCGTGAGCACACTGCTGCGTTGGACAGTCGTAGACGCAGGATTTCATGCTTATCCTATTTCTCTGTAGGCCACCTAGTTATGGTCCCTGCTGAAGGTTTACGAAAAAGTTCACAGAGATAGAATGGAATCAGCTGACACACAATAGGGTTAACTGGAGATCATTGGGAGGGGCCATCACCCTGCAGTGGACCAACGCAGACTGAGAATGGTGGTGATGGTAATGATGGTGTTGGTTGTGGTAGGAATAGGGATGATAATGATGATGATGATAATATTTAATAAATGATGTATGCTGGTGTTTTACGTGTAACAGCCATTATGGGAATATGGGGCATACCGTAGTGGAGACTGGAAATTCGGAACCCCTGATGCTCTTCAAGGTGCGCTTATACCACACTGTAATCGGCACTCTATTGCATTTCTTTTTCACTGTACTGTGGCAGTTGCTACGGGGAACTATCCGTGACTTTCAGGTCAGCAGCGAAGCACAATTGAAATCGTGGTTTATATGCGCGCTCAACACGCGCTCTACTTAATTTGAGCGGTCTCTCTAAGAACTGTATATTATATGCTTTGTACTATGAAGCAGTGCCCTTAGGCCTTCGGCTGGCCAGATTTTTGGCGTTCTTGCTTATGTTTCAATGCGGTCACCTAGGCACGAAAACTGGAGTGGTCACGTGAACGGACTCGATAACAGATCTATAACAAACTCTTATCAATCAATAATTCACTTTTTCTACCTCAGATTTATTCTTTTGTAAATGATCAATTATACTTTTCTAGGCGTGTGTGGGGTAGCGAACTGTAAAGTTAGTGCGGCTAATTTTCTTGTCCATATTTCTGTCCTTTCTCTCACTCTTTCTCTCTCTCTCTGTCAGAGTTTCCCTGAGTGAGTAGCGAGTTGTATGTTATATTTCTAGAGAGGGTGCATGAGGTTTTTTTTTCCCCCTAGTTCTTACGTTTTTGCGCTAGGAAAGAAAGACAAAACAAGAGAAACAGAACTAGTTCACGTGCACAAGGAAAGTTTGCGAGGCGACAGCAACCACGAAAACAAAGACGCTGTCGAGAAGCGAGCTGCGTCTAGAACGCGGCCGGGCTCATTTGCTCTTCACGCACCCGCAAACTCGGCTCGTCGCGAGAGATCCCGCTGTGGCGGTGGCCATTCGAAAGCCGTTTGGAGCCGAGCCAAAACAGAAACGCGAGTGGAGGTGACCGGCCCGACTCCTAGCAACAACGAGCTCGCGCGCCTCGCAGGAAATCCAGCAGGGGTGCAGTTGGCCGCGAGTGGTATACAATAGGCGTGGCGCGTAAACAGTGTGATTTACGCCTCCCCCTTTGACCACCGACTGGCTGGATGATGCAGAGTTCCCAAACAGAGCTTCCAGGTTTTCCTATGCAATCAGGACTAAGCCACGCCGACTTCGACAGGTTTCTATTTTCCTTTGCTTTGTGGTGTTAGAGGCGCCAACTCTCGGCCCATCCTCGATGTAGCGCGCATTAGAATGTCGCTAACTTTAATAAACATTCGCTCTGCGCAGTAGTTGAGCCATATATATATATATATATATATATATATATATATATATATATATATATATATATATATATATATATATATATATATATATATATATATATATATATATATATATATATATATATATATAAGGGAAAGCAGTGTATACCTAAGGGCGCGTTTTCTCCGTGTTTTAACATAATATTAATGAGATCTAACAGACAGTAATGCCAAGGAATGTACAGGGGAAGTTATTAGAACGAATGGAATGTAAATAGAAAAGTGGATAAAAAAATAACCTGCTCACGGATGCTTATTTTTTCATCCTCTTTTCTTTCTTCTTAATTTACATTGCATTCGTTCTAATAACTTCCCCTGTACATTCCTTGGCATTACTGTCTGTTATATCTCATTATATATATATAGTCCTCGTAGGAGTAGGAAGGAGTAGTAGTAATAATATTATATCATAGCAGTAGTGATAGAGGAAGTATCAGTTTTAGTTGTATTAGTAGTAGCAGAACCTGTATGCGTCACGCCCCGCCGCAGTGGTCTAGTGGCTGAGGTACCCGGCTGCTGACCCGCAGGTCGCGAGATTGAATCCCGGCTGCGGTGGCTGCATTTTCGAGGGATTCGAAAATTGTGTATACCCATGTGCTCAGATTTGGGTGCACGTTAAAGAACCCCAGGTGGTCGAAAATTTCGGAGCCCTCCACTACGGGGTCTCTCATAATCATATGGTGGTTTTGGGATGTTAAATCCCACATATCAATCAATCAATCAATCAATCAATCAATCGATCCGCATGCGTCATGCGGGTCGCGCTGTAGAAGGGGGCATGAATAACGAAACAAAAGGAAAGGATGACGTTGATACCAAGAATGATGAAGATGATGATGATGATGATGATGATGATGATTACGACGACGATGACGACGATGATGATGATGATGATGGTGGTGGTGGTGGTGGTGATGATGATGATGATGATGATGGTGATGATGATGATGAGGAGGACGACGACGACTTTGCTCGGGATGACTTACGGCCCATGTGGTCTCTCGGTAGCTGATCATGCACTCGCACTCTCACAGTTTCGCTGTCCGACAGCTGTCGCGGTGTGGAACTGGCTCACAATTTTTCCTTCTTTGGGGAGCAGGTGATGAAAAGCAGATTTGAATTTGGTGTCTTATGAGCATCCATAAAGTGAGAGTAAGCGCGACGGACAAGAACGTACAAGAAGACGACAAGGATACAGCGCTTGTCAAGGACACAGTGATGAGGAAGCACTATGTTCTTGTTGGTGCTTTTCTTCTACGTTGTTGTCAGTCATGGTTACTCACACTTCACGGATGAATACCGAGTAGCCTGCCGACGTGTTTTAGCAATATCTTATAACCGTTACCTAAATAGCATAGGGTGGCATTTTCAGTTTTGCAGGAAAAGCGAGGGAAAGCGGCTTTTGCCAGTCTCCACTAACCGAATAAACAGGCTGTATGGGATAAGTGGTTGGGATGAACTGCTATGCGTTGCTCTATACGAAATAAGGTGTTAGTCCTAATAGTGTGGGCACAACTAGAAATGTGTTCTAATGGACACTTTAATGCAATGTCAACTCCTGCAAGCAACTTATACATTGCCAAATTATTTTTTAAACTCAATTCAATGGGTGATATGTTTTGTAGCTCACAGTTCGTTTTAGGTAACCACTCTTTTTTTTGTTTTACCGCTGCAGAACAGAGATAATGCAAACTTCAGCCTCTCCACAGCAGGTCAGCTAAAACAGAACAAAACGAACCATAACAGGAGGTGTAAAACACTAAAATGTTATGTTTACTTGAAATTCAGCATTTATAAAACAAGGGTAAACAAAACAGAGCAACGAGGTATCATGTTAAATATATCAAAGCACGCTTCCAGTTTGGGGTATCAATAACTGCGTGTGCTACACGAATGCATTTGTGATTGTTTTCCACTGCAGGAACAAATGCGAACACTAAAATGTCGCGCATTGTTTTCCTTGGTAAATTGAGGAAGTGCCAAGTTTTCACAGGTACTTTTCATTAAGCTGCAACGGGGTTTATTTGCAGAGCAGAACGCAGAAGGCGAAGCAGTCAGCAGCGTCCGGCCAAGCACAGCAAGCACGATCTTATGCTGTTGGCGATGCCCCTGAGGCACCGAGAAATGCCGCTGAGGCTCCTCTTCTTCACTACAATCGCCCTCCGCAGAAAAAGGTGCCATCCTGGTGAATTAGGGACAAGAAACGTTTAATTGGTCATAATATGGCTTGAGGCGAGAGACGTGGACAGTGTCGCGGCCGCGGTAGCGTAGGTCTGTAGATGGGATGATGGGCTCCATGATATAGTTGACGAGTTACGTTTGCTCTACAACGCGGTATAGCCCAATGAATTGGGAAGAAGTTTTGAGGAGTGGCCAGGTGCGGAGCAGGTGCCCGAAGCCATACCAATGAACCAGGTGGAAAGTTTGGAGCTGAACGGTCCCCAGTCTGGCGGGATTGCTGCGGCCACTGGTCCTCGGTAGAAAAAGAGCGGGCAAGCTGGCGGCATACTTCAGCATGTCGGGCAGCTTCGGACAGAGTTGTACTTCCGGACTCATAAGGTGTCTATGGAAGAATAGTGTCTACTGTATTTGAAGGTTCTCGTCCGTACAAAAGAAAGTATGGCGAAAACCCAGTAGTAGCTTGTACGGCAGTATTATACGCGTAGGTGACGAACGGGAGAACTTGGTCCCAATTTGAATGATCAGAGGCGACGTACATCGACAGCATATTGCCAAGAATACGGTTGAAGCGCTCCGTCATGCCATTCGTTTGAGGGTGGTACGCTGTACTTTTGCGGTGCATGATTCGGCAGTCGTTGAGTAATGCCTTCAAGGCGTCAGAAAGGAAGGCACGGCCTCTGTCACTTAAGAGCTCGCGAGGGGCACCATGACGCAGAATGAAACGTTGCAACAGAAACGTTCCAACGTCACGGGCTGTGACAGTCGGCAGCACGGCTGTTTCGGCATAGCGTGTCAGATGGTCTACCGCAACAATAATCAAGCAATTACCAGCTAGAGTTGATGGTAGTGGTGACATTGGGGATATTGAACATTTCATTTGGCTTTGCCCACAGTTTGATTTGAACCCGCAGGTCGCGGGTTCGATTCCCGGCTGCGGCGGCTGCATTTCCAATGGAGGCGGAAATGTTGTAGGCCCGTGTACTCAGATTTGGGTGCACGTTAAAGAACCCCAGGTGGTCAAAATTTCCGGAGCCCTCCACTACGGCGTCTCTCATAATCAAATGGTGGTTTTGGGACGTTAAACCTCAGAAATCAATCAATGCCCACAGTTTGATGTGCAAAGAGCAGCGATGATCCGCACCTTGCGAAAAGGCTGTCATAGACACCGGACAGCTGATGACATCATCTTTCCTGAAGGACCCGCGGCAACTAGGAGGAACGCGCAACGAATTTTGTTAGTCTTCCTGTGAGACACTGGCTGTCTGACACGTGGTGACATTTTCCAAATTCAGGAGATGCTCAGGCGGAACAATTGCCGGCCATGCAGGCCAGGCTAACCCCGCCTGCTACAACACCACCACCAATACCACCACCACCACCTTGATGGTAGTGGGCCGTAAATGTCAATGCCGACGCAATCAAAAGGTCGACTAGAACAAGGAAGAGGTTGTGACGGGTAGACTTGCCCGGGAGGTAACTTTTGTCGTTGGCACTGAGCACACGAGCGAATGAACTTTCGCACGTAGTTATACATGCCACGCCAATAATATCTGAGTCGAAGCCTAGCGTATGTCTTGAAGAGGCCTGCGTGGGCGCACTGTGGGTCTGCGTGAAAATAGCTTCGCAGATAGCAGCTCGAAGATGGCGGGGTATCACAAGGAGACATTTGCGACCGTCAGAAAGGTAGTTACGTCGATAAAGAAGATCATCCCTTAGGCAAAAGTTGCTAGCCTGGCGGCGGAGAGCGCGAGACGGCGAAGGAGTGAGAGGATCAGAAAGAATGCTTAAGAGGCCACTGATCCAGGGATCCTTTCGTTGTTCCACCGTCATGTTGCGCGAGGTGGATGACGCAAGTACAGGCTCGAGGGAAGAGAAGCAAACACCTTCATTCGATATGGGTGAGCGAGAAAGGGCGTCGGCGTCCGTGTGCTTATGACCGGATCTGTAAATAACGCGGATGTCGTATTCCTGAAGTTTGAGCGCCCAGCGAGCAAGTCGTCCGGAAGGGTCTTTAAGTGTGGATAGCCAACAAAGGGCTGGGTGGTCAGTGACGAAGTCGAATGCGTGACCATACAGGTAGGGACGAAATTTTCCAAGAGCCCAAATAATAGCTAAACACTCTTTCTCGGTCATGGAGTAGTTAGCCTCGGCTTTCGTCAAAGTTCGGCTTGCGTAGGCGACGACATATTCATCAAACCCTGCCTTTCGTTGCGCGAGCACAGCGCCAAGTCCAACACCGCTAGCATCAGTATGAACCTCCGTGGGAGCGGCAGGATCGTAGTGGCGGAGGATGGGTAGTGAAATCAGCAGGCGGCGTAATTTGTTGAACGCATCGTCGCATGCTGGTGACCAGGTGGAAAGGTCCTTGTCGCCGCTAAGAAGGTCCGTAAGGGGCGCACATACGGAAGCAAACTTTCTAATAAAGCGTTGGAAGTATCACGACAAGCCGACAAAACTTCTAAGTTCCTTCAAGTTCTTTGGCTTCGAAAATCAGCGACTGCTCGAAGCTTGGCGGGGTCAAAAAGCATGCCGTCCCGCGATACGACGTGGCCAAGAATGGTTAGCTGCCGGGCAACAAAACGACACTTCTTGAGGTTCAGTTGAAGGCCGGCGTCGGTGAGGCGTGTGAGGACGTGCTCGAGACGATTTAAATGGGTGTCGAAATCGGTGTAAAAGACAACTACGTCATCGAGGTAGCATAAACATGTGTTCCACTTGAGGCCTCGTAAAATAGTGTCCATCATTCTTTCAAAAGTGGCTGGAGCGTTACAAAGGCCGAAAGGCATAACGGTAAATTCGTATAATCCATCAGCTGTGACAAATGCTGTTTTCGGTCGGTCAGATGCTTCCATAGGAACTTGCCAGTATACAGACCGTAAATCCAGCGAAGAGAAGTATTCTGCTCCCTGCAAACAGTCAAGGGCGTCGTCTATTCACGGTAACGGGTAAACGTCCTTGCGGGTGATCTTGTTTAAACGTCTGTATTCCGCACAGAACCGAATGGAGCCGTCCTTCTTCTTAACAAGAACGACCGGTGACGCCCAGGGACTATTAGAAGGCTGTGCAATACCCCGCTGGAGCATGTCAGCAACGTGGTCATCAATAACACGGCGCTCCGACGCTGAGACTCGGTAGGGGCACTGCCGTAGAGGCGTATGGCTTCCTGTGTCAATCTTGTGAGATATGTTCGATGCGCGACTGAGGCCAGAAGCGTGGCTGTCAAAACAAGTGCGAAACTTTTGCAGCAGGTTCACCAACTGGCTTCGTTCTGAAGAAGACGTTGCGACATCGATGGAGCGGTGGAAAGCGTCAAGGAGTGACTGGTCAACAACAGAGTTAGAAATGAGTGCGCTGAGGTCAGTAGAAAGTAAACTAGATGGGGCGTCAAAAATGTGACGGGCGTCGATCGGATGCACGTGACCAAGACATTCACCATAGAATAAAGGTAAAGGCTCCTCTAGCGTATTGTACACGAGCGTCTTCGTGACGCCGTGGTGGAGAGTAAGGAGAGCAACGGGCAGTGGAGAACATTTGCTTTGAATGAACAGGGCAGAGGGCGTAAATAGAACATCACCGTCGGAAATAGCGTCACACGACACAGTCACCAGCAGAGAAGAGCGCGGTGGTATGGTGGTGTCGTCCGAAACAGACAGTTTATAATACGGCAGGGAGGCTACGACTGCGTGCCCCGCCACGGTGGTCTAGTGGCTAAGGTACTCGACTGCTGACCCGCAGGTCGCGGGATCAAATCCCGGCTGTGGCGGCTGCATTTCCGATGGAGGCGGAAATGTTGTAGGCCCGTGTACTCAGATTTAGGTGCACGTTAAAGAACCCCAGGTGGTCAAAATTTCCGGAGCCCTCCACTACGGCGTCTCTCATAATCAAATAGTGGTTTTGGGACGTTAAACCCCACAAATCAATCAAGGCTTCGACAGTGTCAACATCAGGAAGTGCAGATAGCTCAAGTTCAGCGTGACAACAGTCAATGTCGGCATTATTATTCGCTAGGAAGTTCCAGCCGAGTATCATGTCATGGGAACACGAGGGCGGCATTACGAATTCGACGATATACACAATCCCTTCGATGAAGACTTGTGTGGTACAGGCTGCGAGAGGCGGTACACTTTGTGCGTTAGCCGTTCTAAGAGAGAGGCCGGATAATGGCGTCAGAACTTTGCGGTGTTTGCGGCACAGGTTGATGGAAAGGACGGATAGAGCGGCTCCGGTGTCGACAAGCGCCATGACGACGATACCATTGACTGACACTTCAATGACGCTAGCTGGACAGGGGCGAGGACTTGTGCATGGCGACGGGGACGCAGTTCGTGCCTCGGGAACTGCGGCCGTTAGTTTTCCTGGTCAGTGTGTCCGGAATGGCGATGCATAGGGGAAAGGAAGAGGAATTAGGGCTTGAAGGCGTAGAAGAAAACTGAGGGTCAAAAGAAGGCATTCGTCGAATGTTCTGAGCGGCCTGGCGACGACGACAATAACGTGCCACGTGGCCAACACCGCCACAAGCAAAACATATCGGATGGTTGTCGTAGGTCCGCCATTGGTCGGAGTAGACTCCGACTTGCGGCTGGGGGGCAGAAAACTACGGCCGAGGTGGTATCGGCATAGGTGGAGGGTGAATAGGTCGGCGGCGAAAACAGAGGCGCTGTCTGGAACGCAGCGCCTATGGAACGCATTAACTCAACTTGCTATGGTTTAAACTGCCTTCGTTGGAGACATTAACTAACTGGTAAATGAGCGTCGAAGGTGGGCTTACTGGCAAATCAAACTTGGTAATTGCTTTCTGCAAATACTCAGTCGTTTCAAGGTGCGAAATGCATTGACAAATCGTAACACAGGTTCCCGCGAATGTTATCTGTGTGTGTCACAAACCACGAAACAATGCAAGGTGTTTGTGGCATTATAGCCCTCGATAAAATACGTTATCAGGTTCAAGGCATGTCATTAGTTTCACCGAAGCTTGCATCGACTTTAGGGTGGAAGCATAAGGCCGGAATATGCGGGTATGGATCGTTTCAGTTTATTGAGTTACCCCCGTTATATTTCAAAACTTGCAGATGCGCTCCAGGAAGAAAAAAAAAACTGCTTATCTAACTAAACACTTCACGTTCATGCCAACTAGGCAATTTTGCCTCGCATGGCATTTCTTTTGTTTTTTCTCCTAGCTTCCCGAGATGCATCATTGGTAACGAAAATTGTCCGATTCGTTATCAGAGTGATTTTTTAATTTGTTTTACCCGCCTGAACAAATTAAACGCACGTTCTGTTATCCATTTGCCTCGGAAGAATATATGACCAAAGCAACATGGTTTGACTCTTTTACCGTGAGCTTTGTATCGACGTCATGATGCATTCACTGAGTAATTATCACTTATGTCAATTTAACCAAATATTTCTGTTTAACTGAGTCTTTACTTAGGTTAGGTTAGGATGCTGTAGGTAGCCGGCGGATATCAGTCACGCTTACGAGAAGCTGTCAATAAGCATTTTCACTCGGTATGGCTGACGCCTCACCAGCCGCGGGTGACAAAAGAGCTATCAAGGGAAGAGGCCTGCCTGCTTCATCGCATTCGAAAGGGAGCAGTGCGTACACCAGCGTGCCTCCACGAGATAAGAGCCTTCGCGACGGTTTGGGCCCGAAGTGCAAGGAAACTGGTGATATAGAACACAATTTGCTCAAGTGTCGTGAGCTTAAGAAGGAACGGCAAGGTTTATTTGAGGATCTGCAACGTTTAGGCTTGCCATGTGACGGTCTTTACTTGATTTTGCTTGATTATGGTCATATAACTACTTTCACAAACGAACTAACTGCCCACTGAGTTTGCTTTAATTATCAGCATAGGTATGCGCAGCCGCTCTTTCACTTGCCTCTTTTTTATGGTTTCCACTCCGCTGGGCATCAGTGAGCAGCTTTTACTTCATACTCACTATACTGTCAACGCCGCTTCGCAGAAGCTTCCCATGACATTTGTTGCACCAGGGAACCGTCGTTATTGTTTTTTTTCATTACCACGCGTGACGCACGCATACATTCATACATACATACATACATACATACATACATACATACATACATACATACATACATACATACATACATACATACATACATACATACATACATACATACATACACACACATACATACATACATACATACATACATACATACATACATACATACATGCATACATGCATACATGCATACATGCATACATAAATGCATACATACAGGCATACATACAGGCATACATGCATACATGCATACATACATGCATACATGCATTCATTCATACATACATACAATACATACATGCATGCATACAATGCATACATACATACATACATACATACATACATACATACATACATACATACATACATACATACATACATACATACATACATACATACATACATACATACATACATACATACATACATACATACATACATACATACATACATACATACATACATACATACATACATACATACATACATACATACATACATACATACATATGGAAACCCACCTTGCTGATGTAGTGGCTAAAGCACTCGGCTGCTAACCCGCATGTAGCGGGATCAAATCTCAGTGGCGGCGGCCGCATTTTCGATATTGGCGAAAATGCTTGAGGCGCTTGTGCTTAGGTTTAGCTGCACGTTAAACAACCCCAGGTGTTAGAAATTTCCGGAGCTCTCCACTACGGCGTCTGTCTTAATCATGTGATGGCGCAGGGGTGTTATATTCCACACTAATTATTATTATTACTATTATTATTATTATTCATGTGGAAGGTATCATCGTTTCCAAATTAAGATACACTCGTTCAAATCCCCCTCCTCCCAACCCCCTCCAAAAAAAACTGAACTGATTATTTATTAACCAGCGTAGCGGCTCGTGTACCGGCTTTCGTCAGAGTGAAAATGGTAGTAGTGCACCGTACTTTTTAAGCCTTTGAACGGTACAACTGTTCTTTGTTTGTTTGTTTGTTTGTTTGTTTGTGCGTGTGTGTGTCCGTGCGTGCGTGCGTGTGAAAGGCCACAAATAACAGTTGAACGCAAGTGGGGGGCGGTACAAGTGTACGCGTGAGATCATGTTTCCAGTTGTGGTGAGTCGAGACGTCATGCTAAAGCTTGTTGTGGAACAGCAGCCATATTCAGCTGTTCACAAGGGTGGTGGTCGGAGCTTGTTTGAAATTAATGACAGTAGAATAACTGCGTGAAGACACCGAGACAAGAGAACGGTTCACTGCGCTGTCTTACAACATAGCTAGTTCATTGCGTCGTAAAAAACACCATGTTGCAAGACAGCGCAAAGTGTTGTTTTCTTTCTTTCTTGTTCTGGAGTTTTTAAGCTAGCAGTATACTGTCAGATAAATTGGACGCATACTTAAATGTACAACAAACATACATATTCCTCCGCGATCATTTATAGTACCACCACTTTGGAATCCTTCACAATGGGGCAGGGAGAAACTGTTATACCTATCGTTATTATATATATATATATATATATATATATATATATATATATATATATATATATATATATATATATATATATATATATATATATATATATATATATATATATATATATATATATTGTTACGGAGATGAAGTAAAGCAAGAGGAAGGGCAGAATCAGCTGACAGGCGCGCAAGTGTGCCAATTTGCCATTGTGATTCTTTTTTTAGTTTGTTTCTCTGTAATTGCGTTTGTACAGAAGTCACTGACCCCGTGACAATATATTAAAGCCAAAAGATTTTAGCCAAGTGCCTGCTATTGAGTGGCACTGGAAGCGAGGATGATGACGAATGTACAGGCAACCAGCCCATATTATCGCTGCTAAATTTGCTAGGCCAGTGCCAGAGTTTCAGAATACACAGGAAATTTTTTCTTGAAGTATTCTCCACATTGTTCACTTGTTCCCGGTACGAATGATATTAAGCAACACTACTCTATTTTACTAATGCATTCGAGGGCGTGGCCTATTGCGTGCAAACTTCCGCATTGTAGTCTGCACGCGGCAAGGTGGATACGTATATTCATTTGCGCCATCCGACAAAGCAGGAGGGAATTCGCGACCCCGGTCACCTTTTCTCTTTCCTCTTCCTTCTCCCTTTCGCTTCAATCTCGTAGACGCAGCGCTGACCTTTGGAATTCAAGAGTCAGCGAAGAGCGCTGCCACTCCATCGCTCCCCGCGCCCCTTCTTTTCATCATATTCGCCGCCTTTCCGCCGAGTGATGTTTGCTCACCTGTAACCTTCCGTCTTCCATGGGTGCTTTTTAATGCTTCTTTGCTGTGTATTTCTCTCTTTCTTTCTTTCTTTCTATCTTTCTTTCTTTCTTTCCAGAAAGAATAGCAGGCGGGTCTATAGCGCCGGTGCGTTCCCGTTTATATCTTCAAGGGAGGGTGGTCTGTGCGGCGTGGCGTCTAGTGATTCGGAAAAGAGCGCCTCGCTGATGCAGCACAAACGCCGCCGTCTCTTGCTGAAGGTGCACGCTTGTGGGCGTGAGGCCGCCACGACGGAGCGTTGCGGGGCGGATTCGATGGGGGCGGGGAACGCGGCTGCAACCTTCGTAGCTCGCGCTTCACAGAATCGCAGTCAGCAGAAGCACATCGCTGTGACGTCAAGGCAACGCTCCGCATCCATCGATGTCTGATATGGCGAAACTGCTCGGTTGTACGTCGTTGCAACCTTGCGTTTGAAATGTGAAAGGAATGCGGGGCAATGGAATGAGGAGATTAATGGGATCGCAACCTGTTAGCGTATTCGGTTGGCCGCTCTGGTTCTCTGGCTCAGAGTCACCAGATGCAGAGGCAGCTCGTAATCGAAGCGTGAGAGGCAGCGTACCAACCGAATACATCGGCGATCTCAGAGCGCTTAGAGCAGTGCGCCTTTAGCGCCACCGTGCAGCTAGCACGGGAAACTGTCGGGTAAACATTCCTGCGCCGCGTCAACAAATGGTTCCAAAAAGTACAGTGGACATCTCTGATATGTCTGATCTTTGTTATATTCTTTTTCTTCTCCCTCTCTCTTTTACATGTCCGGTCGTAGTGAAAGCCTTCTCAGCTAAGCACATAAATCTGGCGATCCTCTTCGTCTGAGCTGCTATATTAAAGGCAAATCACAACGCTGTCGGCGAGCTGCTGTAACCACTGCTTTAAAGTTTCCTTTACCATTGCTAGCCGCCTTGTTATAGTCATGGTGCATTTATGTCTTCGCAGATGTGAATTCGCCCCACACAGGCGCGAAAATGCTATTAACAACCTATGTGCACAAGTATTACTAGTATATAGTACCACGCACCGGGTGAACCCCCATCCGAAATGGACGCTCGTGCTCCTCACCTCGTTCTCCTGGCCGGCAGCCACGTGATTGGCTGGCTTGTGTCACGTGATGAGTCCTCCCGGTCAGATTGCGCTACGCTCTCATTCCGAAGTAAGAGCAATGCGGAGTGCTCTGAGTCAGAGGCTGACGCTCTGAAAGAACCAACTGAAGGTAGTGTGAGCGCTCAAATTCTACCAACCAAAGGCGCAATCATTTTTCAGAGCGCTCGAAAACGCCCAACCGAATACGCCATGTGGGACGCATCTCGCGAATGTCTTGCATGACACGTGCGCGCTTTGTATACGGTTTGACGTGCAGCTACTGCTTTGACGTGAGGTTTTTTTTATGCTGCGGGTCAGGGGATTCCTGCATGCTGCAATACCATGTTTCTATCTATGTGGGCAGGTGTAATGAGCGGGAGTTGCCCTTACTTCTGTTTTGTTCTGAATAATATGAGCAGCTGCACGAAGTCTGCTATGCGTGATTGCTCGAGAGCAGTGTTCATTGAACCTGGTAGATGATTGTTACTTGAGTAAATAGTTGTTACTGCGTTTGAAACTTATTCCGCAATGTTGTGAAAATGAACCAGAAAGTTGATTTTATTCGATTTGTTTCTAAGCGCTTGTCATCCCGCGAAAGCGGAAACCTTGTCTTTAATGAAAGAATGGATCGCACGTTGCGCGAGAGAATCAGCTGCTGTGAATGTTTACCCGGGCAGGAAAAAAACATACATGTTATCCGAAACAAAGTGCCGTGATGCACGCAGTAGCCAGTGTTATTTCCAAATATCTCTCCACTACTTGACGTTTCTTGGAATTTTCGGCTTCTTCAGGCTTTCCAAGAAAATTTTCAAAGAGTGGACATTCGAAGTTCATTACTTCGTTGCACCTCAGAACTTAATGTACTGTTTACCAAAGTATGTTGAGGGTAACGTCATTGTAGGCTACTTCTGAAATAATGCGCCTCGTTTGTACAAACGCACTGTGAAAACATTACAAGAATGAGCATGCGAAATTGCCCTACTGCAGTTTTTTCTGCTGTGGTTTAGATGATTTCGCGTTGATGAACAAAGTAATCATTTGCTGAGGTCCTTCTAGCAGACATAAGTGTATCCTTGGCATTCTCGACCTAGTGCTGAAGGAAAGTGGATACTCAATGGCTATTTTCTTCGTTGGGCCCATATTAGTGAAAAGTAACACAGAATATGCCATGAAAAGTATACGGTTTTTATTAGAAGTAATTGTAATGTAATATCTGAGATTTTACGTCCCAAAACTACGACGTGATTAAGAGGCACGCCGTAGTGGATGAGTCTCAGGAACGTAAGGACAATAACTTGACGAGACAGATGCTTAGCTAGTTGGTAATTCGTAATCAACATATTTAGACAGCGCAAGAAAACAAGTATAGTTTAGGGGACCCTAAAGGTTGGCCTTTTAGGAGTTCAACGTAGCGATTTCTGCTCCTAGTGCGTACTTCGAACAGTTAGTGCTTGAAAACCTTTAGAGCTTGCTATGCACCTGGTCACTGACTTTAAGGGAATAGGCGCAGTACCGCGTGTGCCTTTTTGTAGAGAGTGACAGGCTTCAAACCACGAAGCCATCAC